>JAPMOQ010008530.1:10933-41019 GCA_026543055.1 Argiope trifasciata | reverse complement strand
AACTTCGGAATAAATCCAATTTATTTACCTTTTAAATTATTTATATCTAATATTTATGTTAATTTTGATGTATTTTAATTCATATATTAAAAAAAACCTAATAATACATATAAATGCTCCATACGTCACGAAAATACCACATTAGTTTTCTGATGTAATCTTTAAATTATTTTTCACGAATTATTCCAGATGGAATTACAGAAAGACATTCTTTATTCGCCCAAATTTTCCATGGAATTCCCAAACCGTCCCAAAATCTCTCTCGAAAGCATTTATTTTTAATGAGGTAATCTCTTAAGAATAAAAGAAATAAAAAATACAGTTAATTTCAACATCTGGAAGTTAAAGAGATGAGTAAAATGTAACTCGCACATCATGGCAACACTAAAAGAAAGGACGAAAAAAAAAACGTTTAGTAGAAACAAAGAGAATATACGTGGAAAAACAATTTCGACAGGAATTGTTTCTTATTGGCCAGTTCCGCAAACTTTCTCGACCAATCTCGGCTTAGCAGCAAAACGCCATTGCGTGACGCAAAAGTTTGAAAGCACAATTCTTAAAAACTGTTTATCCTTTCCCTAACCGCAAACGCTGAGTCAATAGTCTTCAGAGAGAGGATTTCTGCCGTGCCTTAATATTTGATTGCGCGGCTGATTTCGCACGCGAAACAGTCATTTTTCAACTAAAGACAGCACATCGGAGCTGTGATGTCAATCAGAAAGGAACCAATCACCTTCTTCCATGAGTTTTCCCTCCAGGGAATAATGATGAGACCGACGCTTTGGAACATTTTCATGAATTTAGAATTTTCCAATTAACAAAGGCGCCTTAATATGGTAATTATTACTAGAATAATGCGGCGCTGAGTTATTAATCAAGTATTTTATTCACGGGTAGCAATTTTCTAATTTGAAAGAACAACACAAAGCAACGAAGTTTGTTATTAATTAGGAATTTCAATCAAGAGCCTCCTAATGATTTAAAAAGTGGAGGGGAACGCTTAAAAGAATGTTTTGTTACCTAATAATTAGAAAAAGCGATAACTATTTGGGATTGCGAAGGAGTAAAATTAATTTGTTAATTAACGCAGAAAGCTATTAGTTTAAAAATAAATCCTTTTCAGAAAACTTTGCGTTTGTTAAAAAAGATTAACTCATTTATTTGTTAGGTTTAATATTTGACATTGTTTGGAGTTAGTGATTACATCGATTGTTTTAAACATGTAATGAATTTTAGCTGAATTTGCATGTTTTAAACTAGCAATTTAGACCAATAGATTAGATTAAATTATTTAATTGTAGCAAAATAGATCGAATTTTTCCCATCTGTAGATATACTTTGATTGAGGAAAAAATTAAATTATTTGTCTCAGCGTAAAATATAAATCAAAGATCGTTTACAAAGAATAATGAAATTTCGTTTATTATAAGAAATATGTAATTGTTAGTTGTAACAGAAATATAATAATATATTTTAATGCAATATATTTGGGGTAAAAGATAAACCGATGTGTTCTCAATAAAGAATAATGCAATTTAGTCCAACTTAAGCAGTATAAAATTGTTATTTATAACAGTAACTAGTAATAATAATAACAGTAACAGTAACTTATTTATAACAGCGTTGTCCATGGCATAACATCCAAGAGGAAAAATTAACTTTAAACTTAAGGTATCCGATTACGTTAAAAACGCTGATTATTGACCACATTGGCGAATTTTTTTTATTGATATTTCTTTAATCTTTCCAAAAGTTATCTTTTATAGTAGAAGGAGGTCTGACCTATCATCCAGGGGAATTTTAAGCAAAATCTATTTTTCAGCTAATATTTGTCTTTAACTTTAATTTTCATAAAAATGTCCTACCATTAACATGATGCCTCAAAAAATAATAGATGTATTTACATAAAAATTTCAGGGTATGTTTTAAATAATATGGGCAATGAAATGAATCAAAAGTTTTATTGTCTATAAAATACTTATTCATTTATAGGTGTTTGCAGGCAAAATAAGTTGTGAATTTAAAGGGAAAAAGGGCATATGTACACATAATTTGCTTATAACTTCTTTGCATCTCAAAATGTTTCTTAGATTCTGGTTCATTTCATTCACATTATATTCAATAGCTTGTCTAGAAAGAAAATTAGGATTGCTGGATAGCAATTATGTGTATATTGTTAACCGTTTGGTTTAATTTCATTAAAATCTACTGCGAATCTTCCTATTTCTCAAAATATATATTTTCAAATAATTTTTTTGCATTTATGGTATTTTGTATTAAAATTAACAATAGATCTAAAAATCACAGTTTTAAATAGTTTTTAAAAAATCCAACTTTTCAAAGAATTTTCTTCGAACGTAGTCGGATACCTTAAGTCTGATACGATTCTGTCTCTGCAATTAAATTTCAGTTTGATTTAAAAAGAGTCTGTTACTTCGCTCAACAGAAGACTTTCCATCCCTAAGTGTGGACATTCTTTCTCTGTTATTCGCTAACCGAACGTTTTTTCCTCTACATCTTCATTATCGCGCCACAGACAAAGCGCTTTGACATTTAAAGTTATCTGGCGAAGGTTGGATCTCCTTTTTTCGGCCATAATGAGTTTTAATTCGCTGTTTAAAATCAAAAGTAGACAAAGAAATGTATAGCATTTGAATACCATGGCCCTTGCAATTTGCGCATGCGCAGTTTGAGATTTTCGACATGCGCGGATAAGTGCAAAGAACAGATCCTGCTGTTTTACACAAGCTCAAATAGAGTAGGAAAGTAATTAAAACTACAATAATATGTTTTTTATTTTGATATCACTTCGATATACAAACACATTCTTCCATAAATGCCCAATAAAATGGTACAAATATCTCGAATATTAATTAAGTATTTCTCGATTTTTTTTTTTCTATTTCAAACGTACAAACGCTTTCAGGAGACCATTTTATGCTATGTATAGTTATAATTATTTATTTTAATGCAGAATGCAATATATTCGGCGGATCAATCCTTGTAAAAGAATAATATAATTCAGTCTATAAAAAACAATATAAAATTGTTATTTTGAGCAATAATATGATTATATATTTTAATGCAATATAGAATCCATACAAAAAAAATTTTCTGTATTATTATTTAGTGAAAGCAAAGTAAATAAAATTATTTAAATTTTGGAAATATTTTCCTATTTCAGAGAGAAAATTGATTATTTGTTTTGGTAGGAAATATTGTTTAAATTTTAGTAGGAAATATTGTTTAAATTTTAGTAGGAAATATTGTTTAAAAATTATTTTTAAAAAATTTTGTTAATTTTTTTGTAGGAAATATTTTTAAAAATTCAAAATGTCTTTCTATTTTCGAAATTGGCTTCAGCCTATTTATAATTCGTGAATTCGTTAATGCTTGCGTGTATGTCTGTGTGTTGAAATTTCAATGCATATAAATATCTTTTAGGCGAGTTTTAAATAGTTTATTTTAACTACAGCCTCCATAAATTATAAGCAAACAAATGTATCGAAGAAAATGTAACAAAGTAATGATGATAATTCCACAAGAAAAAGCGGAAAATATAAATAATTTCATCCTGGATATAAATAATTTTTTGCTTTCTTATAATCATTTTATGAACAAAGGGATTCACAATACGATGATGATAATCAAATACATTATATTTATTAATGGATTTGCGACAAATTTTGCAAAAAAAAAATATGATTTTAGTATAAAAACATTTGCCAAAATTCATCTACTAATTCCTATCGCCCTTTTGTTAGTGTACGCATATAGACAGATATACACATAATTCTGATTTTGAAACTATTTTTTAAATCCCAAAGACAGAAAATTTGGAAATTTTAAGATTCATTGATATTAGGAGATAGAATTTCAAAATTAAAATATTTTCTTAATCTATATCTATCTTAAAATATTTTCTTAATATTTTCTTACCTTATCATCCCTTACATCATTTGAATTCAGAGTACTGCAAAATACTAGAATATTCACATTTCTCTTTGAAGAATAAGAGAAATTCCCTACACCTCTACCTACCTGCAATAACAGCCTTTGTTCTTAAGTTATTGATACACAAAAAAGAACCAGACTTTGCGCAAGACAATTAAGCAAATCCATGATCGAACATCCCTTGAGAATTCCCAGAAAAGCTCCATATCCCCTAAGCCCATGTGAGCAGGCGTTTCTAACGAACAAAACTGGTATTCCCTTAATTTACACTTAAGGTATCCGACTACGTTCGAAGAACAAATTTCTAAAAATTGTATTTTTAAAAAACTATTTAAAACTACGGTTTTTAGTTGTATTGTCAATTATAATACAAAACACTATAAATACAACAAAACTAGTTGAAAATATAATATATTTTCAGAAATAGGAAAATTTGTAGTAAATTTTAATGAAATTTAGCCAAAACGATTCACACTCTACACAAAATTGTAATAAAACAATACTATTTTTCTTTGTACATAAGTTATAGAAAATATAATGTTAAATGAAATGAACCAAACTCTAATAAGCATTTTGAGATGCAAAAAAGTTATAGGTAAAACTATACGTATTTATGCAATTTTTCCATAAATTCACAATTTAATTTTTCTAAAATCCCCGATAAATGAAACAGTATTTCACCAACAATAAAACTTTTTGGTTCATTTCATTGCCCATATTATTTAAAAGACACGCTGAAATTTTTAAGTAAATACCTCCATTAATTTTTGATATATTGTGATAACGGCACAGGATTTTTTTTGAAAATAAAACTTTTGAGAAAACTGAAGTTGAAGACACATTTTTACTGAAAAATATGTGACCCTGGATGATAGGTTAGGGCTTATTTTTCCCAGGAAAGATAAACTGTTTTGGAAAGAGAAAAGACTGCACTACAAGAAATATTAATTGAAAAAAAAATCTCCAATGTGGTCGATAAACAGTGCTTTTCACCTAGTCGGATACCTCAATAAAAGGAGAAACAATTCACAATTATATCCAGGTATCTCAATCGTTTGCCATTATTTTATCGAAGGAGAATTGTGAACTTTTTAGTATTAGTTGTTTTAAAGATTCGAAAATTATGAATAAGAATCCTTAGGAAATAATATACTATAATATAATAATCCTCCTTAAGAAATAATATACAATTTGAAATTAAAAAGCACTCTTTTATATAAAAAAGTTTGATTTATTTTTATATTTCTATTATATTATTCCATTATTGATGAACCAAACTAATAATTTAAAATTTAAAAATATCCTGAAATGTTTATATAAAAATACACAAATTGAAGGATTTCTACAAAAAGAATGTAGTTCCAATTTGGGCAAATTTTGAGTTACATGCTCTATCTCGTAGTAAAAATATCCTTGTTTATTTGATATCAAAAGAACACAAGAACGAAGATGTCCAATATTAGTTCTCGCGTTACTCAAAGGACGGAGCTGTCTATCTTATTGGAATTTAGAATTTTCCGGCATTTTTTACGGCTTTCTGCAAAACCTGATTAATTGGAGCCATTTCCATTTTACTGCAATTCCATCAACTCCTTATGAAAATATATGTTTTGTCTAATCTATACTTATAATAAAGCTCAGTGTGTGTGTGTGTGTGTGTGTGTGTGTGTTGGCGCTCTACAGGCCAGACCGTTGGACCTACAGCTACCAAATTTGGTACATGTATACCTTGGAGGTCGGGAATGTGCACCTCGGAGCCCTTTTTTCGAATTTTTCATTATAATTTGAATTAATTAAAATTTAAGCGAAATTTCGACGTTTTTCCGCTATAACTTCCGAAAATATTATCGCACAAATATGATTTTTACATCAATTTAAACATAAAAAAATTAGCTTTCTAATTGTATCAGTGTTTTAATGTATAATTTAAGCTTCTATTTTTAACGAATTTTTAAAGAAATATTTTAACTATGTTTCTTTAGCACGTGACTGGATAAAATAAAATAAAACAATGCCGGAAGTTCAAATAAAAAAACAGCAACGATCATCGCAAATCAAATCTAAAGATATGCAATTTTTAGCACGTGACTGGATAAAAAAATATATTTATATAAATGTGATATTTTCTTAAAAAATAAATGCAAAGCAAAGGTTTTTATAATCGTTTGCAATATCTGTATCATAAACTCAATAAATTTTCTTTATTTACAGTAAACCTGATTGAATTTAGACAGGATATGCATTGAAATCCGGACTTAATGGCATATTTCTATAATCGTTTGCGGTATCTGTATCATTAATTCAATAATTTTTTCTCTTTCTTTAAAAAAAATATTTAACATTTTGGTAATATCACCGAAAAAAGCCTTTTTAATATTTTTGAAGCATAATCGATAAATTATTAGAGCATTAAACTCAAAAAGTTTTTCCGAATAAAGTTACCGACTCTTTAACTACTAATAACTGAATCTTTTAACTTTAATTTTTTTTTAATTTTTTCTAATGAATATGTGATTTAATTGAAAATTTTAGAACGCATTACTCATAGTGAACCAGCTGGGCACCAAAGGCGGCTAGTAATAAATATAAGGATTTATTTATAACATAATTCCAATCAATAATAATAATAATAAAATTTCTCTTCTATATATAACAAAAACCAATAACTGTATTATTGGAAAAAATAAATCTATATAAATACAAAATAATGCTTGTCTCAATATCTATACCTTCCTAAACTGTTCATCCGGTTGCGATGAAATTTGGTCAGCTTATTGTTTACACCCGACTGGATGGTTATAGGGATAGTATAATTATCAGAAAATAATAAAAAAATTCGAATACCAACCACATCTATTTACCAAATATTAAACTCCAAATAACTCGCCTATAGAAATACTAAATCCAGATTTAATGTAAATATTTTGTAGCTATAGTACGCAGATATCATTTAAGTCATTCTTAAAAGTAACAACTTTATTACAGATTATGCGAGAAAGTTATGTGGAGACAAACCCTAGGGGTTATAAATTTTAATTAAATTTTAGCGTTTTTCGCAGTAACCACCAAAAAATGCTGTAGTACAAATAATTTTGCATCATCTTGATTTTCAAAAATTATCTTTTGAATATATTGATAATTTTATGGAATAAATATATTTTTCGTGTTTAATCAATTTTAAAAGAAAATATTTTAATCACATTTTCTAAAATTAAATTTGAGAATTCCGAACGAATATTAAATGAATCACGAGAAACAATAAATACACTGAAGTGAAAAAGTCATGGGATAACTGTTAATATCGTACCGGTCCTCCTTTTGCCCGGCGAAGTGCAATAACTCGACGTGTCATGGAGTCCACAAGTCGTTGGAAGTCCTCTGCAGGAATATTGAGCCATGCTGTCTGTATAGACGTCCATAATTGTGAAAGTGCGGATGGTGCAGGAGTTTGGGCACGAGCGGACCTTTCGATGATGTCCCATAAATGCTCGATGGGATTCATATCGGGCGATCTAGGCGGTCAGATCATACGCTGGAATTGTCCGGAATGTTCTTCAAACCAATCGCGAACAGTTCTGGCCCGGTGACATGGCGCATTGTCATCCATAAAAATCCCATCGTTGTGTGGGTACGTGAAGTCCACGAATGGCTGCAAGTGATCTGCAAGCAGCTGAACATAACCATTTCCAATCAATGATCGGTTCAGTTGCACCAGAGGACCAAGTCCATGCCATGTAAAAACAGCCCACACCATTATGCAGCCACCGCCAGCTTGAACAGTGCCTTACTGACAGTTTCGGTCCATGGCTTCGTGAGGTCTGCGCCACACTCGAACTCTACCATCAGCTCGTAACAACTGAAATCGTGACTCATCTGACCACGCCACGGTTTTCCACTGGTCTAGGGACCAGTCGATATGCTCACGAGCCCAGGAGAGTCGCTGCAGGCGATGTGCTGTCAGTAAAGGCACTCGAGTCGGTCTTCTGCTGTCATAGCGCAAGGAAGACAAATTTCGCCACACAGTCCTATCGGACACGTCCCTCGTACGTCCCACATTGATTCCTGCAGTTATTTGACGAAGTGTTGCGTGTCTATTAACATTGACCATTCTACACAGACGTCGGCGGTCTCGGTCGTTAAGTGCAGGTGGTCGCCCACTGCGCTGTCCATGATGGGATGGGATGCCTGAAATTTCATACTCTCGGCACTCTCTTGATACTGTGGATCTCGGAATGTTGAATTCACTAACGATATCCGCAATGGAATGACCCATGCGTCTAGCTCCAACTAACATTCCACGTTCAAAGTCTGTTAATTCTCGTCGTGCCGCCATAAATCACGAAAAACCTGTTCACATGAATAACTTGAACACAAATGAAAGCTCTGGAAAACGAACTGCGCATTTATACATTTTCGCTGCGATACTACTTCCATCTGTATATTTGCATATTGCTATCCCATGACTTTTGTCACTTCAGTGTAGTTTCTTGCACTGCTATTCTAAAAGAATACCAAATTTTTCAATTCTAAAAAAATAAACAAATATAACATATAAAAATGCACATTTTTTGTTCATATTTTACATACTGTAGTACCGTTCAATGTTCGTTGAAACATTGCCAAATAATTGATTGATTCCGCTTAGTATTGTTCTTTTCGGTGACAGTAATACGCTGGGTACCAGCTAGTAATATATGTCTTAAAACTTTAAATGTGCACTTCTTGTGTGTGTGTGTGTGTGTGTGTGTGTGTGTGTGTGTGTGTGTGTGTGTGTGTGTGTGTGTGTGTGTGTGTGTGGTCTCTAACTATTTGGATCAAATTTTATATAAAGATAAGGTTTTGATTTTTGAGTGTATCTATATCAATGTCTTTCATGAAAAAAAAAGTGATTTTACAGACAAAGAAAAACATGTTAATACTAACTAGCCGCCTTTGGCGATTAGCTGGTTCGCCATGAGTGATGCGTTCTAAAATTTTCAATTAAACCACATATTCATAAGAAAAAATTTAAGAAATAGTTAAAGTTAAAAGATTCAGTTATTAGTAGTTAAAGAGTCGGTAACTTTATTCCGGAAAACTTTTTGAGTTTAAAGCTCTAATAATTTATCAATTATGCTTCCAAAATATTAAAAATGTTTTTTTCGGTGATATTATCAAAGTGTTGAATATGTTTTTTAAAGAAAGCGAAAAAGGGAAAAAATTATTGAATTAATGATAAAGATATTGCAAACGATTACATAAATATGCCATTAAGTCCGGATTTCAATGCATATCCTGTCTAAATTCAATCAAGTTTACTGTAAATAAAGAAGATTTGTTGAATTAATTATTTAGATATTGCAAACGATTGAAGAATCCTTTGCTTTGCATTTATTTTTTTAGAAAATATCAAATTTATATATTTTATTATTTTATCCAGTCACGTGCTGAAAGTATTATTTCTTTAGATTTGATTTGTGATGATAGTTTTTTTTTATTTGAACTTCCGGCATTGTTTTATTTTATTTTATCCATTCACGTGCTAAAAAAAAACATAGTTAAAATATTTCTTTGAAAATTCGTTAAAAATAGAAGCTCGAGTTACACATTAATACACTTATACCATTAGAAAGCTAATTTTTTTATCTTTAAATTGATGTTAAAATCATGTTTGTACTATAATATTTTCGGAAGTTATAGTGGAGAAACGTCGAAATTTCGCTTAAATTTTAATTAACTCTAATTCTAATTAAAAATTCGAAAAAAGGGCTCCTAGGTGCACATTCCCGACCTCCAAGGTATACATGTACCAAATTTGGTATCTGTAGGTCCAATGGTCTGTTCTGTAGAGCGCCAACACACACACACATTGAGCTTTATTATAAGTACAGATTACTAGAATAAGTATATACTGCTTGCATAAGTACATTGCAATACAGTGGTCAGAACAACATGTATAACGCTTACCTTGCGGTCCTGGTGCGATTCGCGCTTTTTGTATTACATTTAGCTTTATTTTATTTTTTGTTTGTGTATTTATATTTAACTAGCTGGTACCCGGCGCGTTGCTGTCGCAGAAGAAATAATTTTCGAAATGTCGTAAGAAGTTTAAAATAGCTGTCTTGTTTAGTTAGGAATTATAGATTAAGTGATATTTATTTTCGTATCGGGAATGAATACATTCATTGAAATTGAGTGATGTATAAAGGAAAAGGGTTAAAAATATTAAATCTACTTTTTTAAACTTTATTATTCTAGATTTTATTGTTAGCAATTTTTTGTTGTTGTTGTTGATTTTTCCGTTATCAACAGAAACAAATCAGTGCAAGAAATAAGTATTGAAAACTTCATCGTAATCGGATGAACGGTACTGCAGCGCATAAGAGATATACCAACATTCAGTTTTATTTATACAGATATGTTTGCCATATGAGTTTTTCTATTTAGGTGTCTTTATTGAAAAAAATACAATTTTACGCACAAAAAAAAATTCATATACTTTCTATTAAAGCCTTTTCCTATCTGCTCTCATTCTTTCAATGCCATACAGCGCCATCTCGGAACTTATTTAACCTGCGTAAAACTGCGTGAAAGTTCAAAAATATAAACAATTATTGCTAAACTGTAATATAGATGCTGTAAAATAGCAGACTGTTCCGAATAACATGTTATACTAAGTGCATTCATGATTTTTATTTATTTAAATCACCAGTTTTTAGGAAAATAAGATTGAAAAATATTCATATGTAATTAGCATGTGATTCATATCTTAATATTTATTTTCCGTTAAAACATTTTTTTATATTTCTATATAATATAAAACCCAATTTTATACTTAAAAGATTCTCCCATTCTGTCTTGAAATTAATTATTAAAAAAAATTCGATCTTAGAGATATTAATTATTATAAATAAAAAAAATCAGTATACTTAATGATACATATTGGTATCATCGATTGATTCTAAATTCTAATTTGGACTTGAAATCTGAAAAAAATTAATTTCTGATAAAACAAAACTTTTATCATAGAAGACCATTTTGATCTACCTTTAATGCACTTTATTAATCTATATATCTAAAATTATATCATATCATGTGAAATTGATATCCTGTTGATAATTTTCTATAATAAAGGCCTATTTAAACAACTGAAAATTTAAATAAATGCGATCAATTTACGCCAAGTCAATTCCAATGATAAAATAACAATATAAATTTTCAGCATATAATAGTGCATCGACACCATTTTTAATTAAATTCATTTGTCTATCACGTGATTATGATTTCATTGCATTTTATTAACAATAGAATATCGAGTTATCTACCACCCGACATGAAAATAACTCTTTTTAAAAACCAGCGTCATTTCATGGTTTAAAACAAGTATCCCATAATATTATTTTTAGCGTCTACGTGGTAACTCTTTAAAACCTTTTTGCCAGATTCCCGGATATAAATACAAAAATAAAATCCCATTCTTCGTTGCAACCACTTTCTAGGAAGACGCGATTACTCCCTTAATTCCTGCTACTGTTTTTTTTTTCAGGACACAGATTCATCTCGGCTTCACATTATTTTTACCTGAAATTTCTATTAAAAGATCTGAAAAGGTTCCTCTTGAGATGCCGTGGGACGATGAACTAGAACATTCTGCTCTGGAGGTGGTGTATATTTGACATTCCCTGGTTGTTAGTTTTTGTTGGGTAATTTTCAAATGTATTTATTACTTAGTGCGAAAATAATAAGATATTTCTCTCCAGAGAATTCAAGGTTTAGGATTTACTTCCCGGAAACTCGTATTCTTTTATTCGAAATTATAATTCTAAGAATATCGTGAATGTTCTACGTTTACTCATCTTGTAATTAATAGTAAAATACAAGTATCTGAATGTGTATTTTGTTTTCAAGTACATGTCGTTCCAAGAATCAGTAGACGAATAAAAGGTTCTTGAAGTTAGTGATATTTCTGTTCATTTTTAAATAGTATCTTTTTTGTAAAATGTTTGCGATTCTTCTTCTAGAATATTACCAATAAAAGTTTCATGAACATTTTGAATAGTTTCAAAATAAATTGGGATTTAATTTTAACTCCTAGATAAGATGAAAAAAAATACTCATTTATTTTTAAAAGATTATCTTAAAAAATATTTTTTCCGTTGAATATTTCATTAAATTTTGTGCTAAAAATGCATATTAAAAACAATAAGAAAGAATTAGAAAGTTGCAAATAATAAATTAGTAATAAAATACTTCCAAAATATTATAATTTTACCAAACGATTTTTTTAACCAATGCATGAAAAATTGTCTTCAAAATATTTTGATTTCAGCAAACATAACAAGCCAAAAAGAAACATATATAATTTAAAACTTTTAACTCTGCGATAAATTAATATCGGTATGGAATTTACATAAAATGGAAAAAAAAATTACTTTTTAAACATTATCTTATAAATTGTTTTTTATATTATTATATTTTGTTTTAAAAATAAATCAAAAATATATATGAAATATAATAAGAAAAAATTAGAAAGTTGTCAATAATCGATCAATAAGAAAATTTTTTCAAAATATAATTTTTACCAAACGATTCTTTAATCAATGAATAAAAAAAATATCTTCTGAATGTTTCGATTTTACCTAACTATTTTTTAATATAACTAGCCCAAAAGAAATATGCATAGTTTTAATTTTTTGTCGTGTTATAAATAATTATCCAGACAGAATTTACACGAAATAAAAAAAAACATTGACTGTTAAAATATTATCTTTGTTTTTTTCCTTGATTACCTGATTAAATTATGTTTTAAAATGTACCTAAAAATGCATATGAAGTATAGTAAAAAAAGAACTTAGAAATTTGTAAATAATTAGTTAATATGAAAATATTTTCAAAATACAATAATTTTACCAAAGGATTTTTTTAACCAAAAAATGCTTTCGAAATATTTTGATTTGACCAAACGATTTGTTAGCATGAGTAGGCTAAATGAAATAAATATAATTTTAGATTTTTATTTTGCTATAAATTAATATCGTAATAGAATTTATTTTCTAAATTTAATTAGATCTTTGTCATTTTTCATATTAAATGTGGCATTTTTTTTTAATTAATTATTCAAAAAGTTTCTTATTACGCTTCCGCATCGAAAGGTGTTTCCTAATGGGCTTTTTAATTATAAAGCGGAAGTAAATGTTGAGGTCTGCTTTTTCAGACTGTTAAACAAATTTGTAAACTTCTAACTCATAATGGCATATTTAACTGCGTTACACACATATATATTATTAAGAATCAAACTTGTGGCTCTCCAAGTTGAAGATTAAAATTTCAACTCCTCAACTTTAAAATACTTTTTATCCATTAAATGGTTAACATTTTTGAAAGGTAAATTTAATTAATTTTCATTAACATGTGTTGGAATGAAGATCATTATGATCCTTGCAGTGGAAGTAAGAGGACTCATGTTTTCGTAAACATTTCTTTAATGATCCCATTTCGAACAAAACACGAAGACAAGACATTTCCGCGCTCGCCTTAACAAAGCAGCGTCTTATTTCATTATTTACAATCACAATGCACTATGAGATGCGTACCTAATTAGACATCACTATCTATTATCCAAAAAAGAAGATAGGGTAATGCAATTCCAACAAAAATACTCATATTATATATTGCATATTAATTGATGCATATTAATCAATGCAATGTAATGAAAAGAATTTTGCGTTATGCATTGAAAAGCAAAGTACAAGTACTCTGCTTTAACCATTATATAAAAATATTTCTCAAGATATATTCTTACATAAAACTACTTTAAAAATTTACGGAAATAAACTGAAATTACAATATGTGAAACGATGATAAATTATATCAATGTTTTGGTTCAGTATATTTAATATACGATTTCTCTATATCAGATACAGTTTGTTACAAATATTCAATAATTTATACTTTTGATACTTTTGCATTTGATACAACTTGTAACCAATTAATTTTCAAACATATTAAAATCTAGTATTAATTTTCGTACTTTCCCCCAGACTAGTAGCCTGTAATTCCACCTCTTCAAAACAGACACTGATAAAGCCTTGCCTGTGGCGCTGGTTTTAACTGTGATTGACGGATGGATGAGAAGAGGAAATGAACTGCTTTGTTGACAGACCTAGCATAGGAGAAGCCAGAGCTTCTACAACGCGTTACATGGGATAAAAAGCAACAAAGTCTGGGGATGAAATATAGTTATAAAAAAACACTGTGCATGCGCATAGAGTTACCTAGCTATTATCATGTTGTCGATAAAAAAAGATTAAAGCTAATTACCAATCAATGTCAAGTGAGTTTAAAAACTAATAGCGAGTACATCACACTTTTAACATTTATCGATTCCATGCGCAAAACACTTTTGTGATATTATCTCACTAACGTGGAATAATATCACGTTATATAGACCACCATAACTTTTCACAATGAAGAAAAAAAGTTTATTTATTAAAATAATTCGGCAATCTTTTTATTTGTATAAATTTTGTAAATAAAGTACGATATGATGTACTTGAATACCCTTAATTTTGATTCTGAATCATCATTCAGATGAAAAAAAAATCATATGCTTAGTTTTATTAATTTAGAATTTCATGTTTCGAATTATTCACATGATCGCTTATAAGTAGGAAAAATAAATATTTTTGATGATAATTCATTTAATAATCTATAATTATGATGTAAATAATACACACTATATTTTATCCAAGTAATTATGTTTACAAGTTCATGTGAACGAATTCTAAAAAGGATTTTGTTTATATTTAAAAAGAAAAAAAAAGTAGTCAACATTTTGACAATACCATCTCTTTATAAACCTTGTTTACGAAGATAAACGAAGATTAAATATGAGAGCATAGAACATAAAAATTAAGGATTTTAGAAACGAAAGTTATTGAATTTTTTCTTAAAGCATTCCAACTTTCTTATGATCTGTTTCATGTAATGAGTTAAGAAATTTGTCTTTGTCCTTATCGTAATTTAATTTACCTTACTAAATTTGCGTCAAGTACTTCTTTCAGTTGAATGAAGAGAAACAAATTCGAATGCAAACAGCAGAATGAATGATGTCTGGATCCTTTTGCAAAGCTGTTCGAAAATAAAGCTTTTATCAGAAAGAGCGGGAAAAAAAGCATTTCTCGTAGATTTTTAAAAATTTAATTTAAAAACTTTATAGCGCACATTTTATCAAGAATCCGCTCGAGTGCAACTTGGGCCAGATTAGATATTCCATTCGAAAACTTCGGCGAATGGAAAGAAGAAGTAAAAAAAAAATGGCTCGTGTCTTTCGATGAAAAATGGCCGTTTTGCGTGCGACTTAAAACATAGAATAATCAAAATGTGAAAATACAGCCACCTACTTTACATTTCTGTTAATATCTGAGCGAAAAAGTTTTTGAAACACTCTAAGCGGTGGAAATCTCTTAGTAATAAGGAATGTTCCCAGGAAAATTTTCGTAAAATATTCAACAAGACGTTCTTTAATCAAATTCGAAAAAAGCACTATTTAATTTCCTTCGTTGGAAGAACAGAAAAAAAAATAACAATAATAGGGAAGAAAAGTTGTTTTAGTTTTAAAATAAAAAGTAATTACTAGATAGAAGACACTTCATGAGGCTTTTGATTTTTTTTTAATCTCAAAATCTTTTAGAGAAAAATATTTTTTAACCCTAAAGTTATTTCTTCATAATGCAATGCGGATGTAATTTTCCTCTATGATTCGAAGTTTCCGGTGGCAACTTCGCGTAAATTCTTTTCCGATAAAAATGGCGCTTTTCATTTAAAACGCGTAGAAAATGAAATTCCAGAGAAGAAAGATTCGAAAATTTATTTAGAGAGGTAATTCTATGAAGGAAATTAAGCAACATAAACAATTTGCCTCAGAAATATTTTCTAAAGTTCTCCCAAAGGAAGCATGATTAAAATTCCTCAAACCAATATTTAATTTCGTGCTTTAGAAAGTAATTTAATCTCTGAAAAAGTTTAGATGTTGTTTTAATATTGAAACATTTTATCTCATAAATCGAAATTAATGAAAACTACATCGAAGTTTTGGTTCACTAAATTAAATGTAACATGAAGAAAAAATAAATAAACTAGGAAATTTCTAAAATCACGTTCAGTCAGTTATTTTTTTTTTAAATAGTTCTTTCTTTAGTTGCTAAACAATTCGTTGGCTTATGCAACTTTATTAAAAATAATTTAATAAAACTGCCCGCAAGTAAATTTAATATTCATATTTCTTCAACAAATTTATGTTTGAAGTTAAAAATGGATTAAAAATATTTATAAAGACTGCCATAACTTATTTTAATTTCATTCAAGATTTATATTTCTGCTTGTTTCTTAAAGATTCAAATATAAAACAATTTATTAGTTTTCCATCAAAATCGGCAAGAATGATGAAAATCAACTAGTTTTTCTTTTTTAAAAAACAGAATAAAAGTCTTTCATAAAGTATTCATAAAAGTATTTCATTCAAAGTTTCAAAATAAAATATTAACAATTTCTAAAGCAATTTTTTTAGCAGAAAGACTGAAACAAATTTGATGCAACTAGCAGACGATAATTATAAAGCAAATATTTATTTTTAAAAAGCAGTTGATGTTTACAGAAATAGGCACGATAATATTTTAGGGTAAAAACTAATTATCTTATACATGATAGATAAAATTTCACTTTTTTCTGATTTCATTTCTTAAAGCAGTTATTTAAGAAAAACAAATAGGATTTTCGTTTTAACTGTGTTAACATACTAATTAACAATAATTCTTAAATTTAGGAATTAAAAGCAAAAATAAATCCAAAGATATTAATTAAAAATAATTTTTATTTAATTATTTATTTAAAGAGGTCACTAATCATGCACGTTTTTCCATTACTATTTTTAAAAATGGCTAAAACTAGTGCAAATTTATCTTAATTAGATTTAATTGTGATTTTTTACAAAATTGAAAGATGTTATACATTTTTTCGTTCCAATAATTCTAAGTAATTCGTCATATTATTTATAGATTTCGTTGATTTCGAATTCATCAGTTTCAGATTTCGTAGATTTACAATTCCAGATATGCTTATTATTTTTATGAGCTGACGTTGCTCTCAATATAGTAACATAATTTCTAATTTCTTTTACATTTTTTAAAGAATATGATTATGAGCAATAAAATAGGAACCATATGATAATTCCAGAAAATTCAAGTTTTTTTTTACCTATCTGCATGTCTTTAATATCAAACTTATCAAGAAGCAGTAAAATGCATCAAACTGACAATTAAAGTCTTTTCTTATTCATCAAGGCATTTTTTTCCTAAATGATTTAATTTCAACAAGAAAGTGAATATTTTAATAATTCTCAAAATTTAACACAACTAATATCAGACATTTTTGTCCCCATTTTAATTAGCTTTTATCAGTGCCAATTATTTGTATTATTCCATTTTTCAGTTTAAAAGATTATCATATTTTGTTTATAAAGTGTACAAGTCCCTACTTTAAACTTTTATCCTATTGTAAGATAAAAGTGAACAAAAACTTTACTATTGGCAATAAAATTATTTTCTTATGGAATATTCTTGAATGTAATTTATATGAATTAACAGCAATCAGTAACATTTGAAGAACAGCAATTTATCGCTTCAGAAAGAATTTTCAAATTGATAAAATAAAACCTCTCGTATTTTTAAATAGGTAATATTATAATAGGCTTTAGTTAACCTAAATTATTGTCAGATAGTAAAATGAATCAAAATGGAAGTTACTGAAACAAACAAATAGCTATTTAGATCATCCATATAATCCCTATTTATTATATCTCAAGAAATGAAGAGCTTTTAACAGATTTCGATTAATCGCGTAAAATCATTGAATAATCCATAGTTAAATGCAATAATTTGTCACGAAAATTTGCTTCATATGATAATATCTACTGTTGTGTGTCCGTGTTCTATTGAATACATCGTTTAGCCTAGAGCTACTACATTTAGCACATATATGCCTTCGTAAAAAAGGGCACCTCAAAGCTATTTTTTAAAATTAAGAACTTTAATTAATTAAAAAATAAATAAAAGTTTGAAATTTTCTGTCTTCTTCCAAATCTTCCAAAATGTTACAACAAAAATTATTTTGACACAAAACATTATATTTTAATAAAACAATTTTTTTTGTTCTAGTATTTTTTTTAATTCATTTAAAAATTATTTTAAGAATATTTTACATCAATGCATTTCGTTTTTGAAGTAAAATCCAAGTCTTTTTTCATTTTTCAAATAATACTCGTTCTGACATTTTTTTTCCCATTGGTTATGATTAAAATACGAAGATTCGGCTTATCTTTCCATGTAACATCTAAAGCCATGGATATTCCATTTAAAGCCATGAACAATCCATGTTCAATTTAAAGGATGCTCTTTAACTAAACTCTTGAAATGCTATTCCATTTATAACTATGGCTAAATTTCCGAACAACGCAATGATAATACATTTTTAAATGCATTGTTTTCAAACATTTTTGATCTTTTCAGCTACAAAATTGATGTTTATAAATAGAAAATTGGAAAAATTCATAGCACAAGGAGCAAAACCTTGTAAAATTTCTAAAATCGTAGGAATTATATAATTTAGAAACAAAAATATTTTCTGAGGAAATATCAAGAGAAACCTGCAATTTAGATGTGTAAGTGAACATTGAAGATGTGTAAATGAAAATTGAAGATATTTAAGTGAACATTCAATATGTGCAAATGAAGAATGCAAGTAGACACTGAAGATAAGCAAATGAAACGTGCAAATGAACACTGAACATATGTAAGCGAACACTGAAGATGTATAAAAGAACACTGAATATGCAAGTAAAGATATGTAAGTGTATACTGAAGACATACAAATGAATATTGAAGATGTATTAGGGTACACTGAAGATGTATAAATGAGAGCTCAATGTGCATGCGAAGATGTGTAAGTGTCTACTGAAGATGTATAAATGAAATGTATAAATGAATACTCAAGGTATGTTAGTGTACACTGAAGATGTATAAATGAACGCTGAATGTACAAGTGAAGATGAGTAAGTGACATTGAAGAAGCGAAATTGAAAATGTGCTTGTGAAAATAAGTAAGTGAACACTGAAGATGTGTAACTACACTAAAAGTCAACCATCCATATAGAAGAGTAAGAACTCTGGGAATGCAAGTTAAAAATCTGGAATGGTTCCTGTATACTAACCCCCTTCTTCCTTGTATATTAACACGATAACTTGTATTGCTTTTTAATACAATAAAAAAACTGAATACAGATTTGGCTATCTTCTTTCTTAACAAATGATTTGAGAATGTATCCAAAACCTTAAATATTGCAGACAAAATAGTATTCTCCAAACGTCATTGGTTTTAACCGTTATCTTTTTAAATTATCATTGCGATACATGGCCTTTCTTTAGACTTATTTGATCTAAAATATGAAACACATTCACAGTTCTGATGATAAAATAATAATGCCACCAAACCATCATCATTTGCTCAACCATCATAACCATCATTCGCACTTGTGGGTTAGCGTGTTAACAAGAACCTAGATCGATTGACCAAATGATAGTGAAACCTGCAGATAAAAGTTTGAAATTTTTTCATTTGGATCAAAACTTGATAACAGTAAAAACTTTGTTGACAATATCTCATATAAAATCTCATAAAATCTCACCACCAGGCCATGGTAGCCTGGATAGTAGAGCGTCAGTCTCGTAACTGAAAGGTAGCGAGCTCTGACCTCGTTTTGACCAAAGACAGCCCTGTTGGCTAATGGCAGTTGGGGCACGTTAAATAGGTCGTGACTGCAAAGTCCTCCAAGTTCCCATCACAAATGATACCTCTGGGGGTACTGAATCCCTAATCCGGTCCCTATGAGTCGGTCTCTGATTTGGATATAATTTCTGACTTGCGGATGGATGAATGAGTTCGACCTCCCTTCAAAAGGGCTGCGTCATGTGTGTGCGAGCAAAGTCGTACTTTCACCTTAACGGTGCTCGTTAACACCGAAATGCGTACACTTCTGCCTTAATTCGAACGAGTTAAATCTCATTCGACTTGGTATGACCAAGTGGCATTAGACTAACCGATAAAATTTCCTAATGTAACTAACTTCATTTGTCGTCAAGTATATATAATCACAAACCGAAAAAATAGGTATTATCCCCCAACAAAAAAAAATATTTTTTAAACCAGAAAAGTTTGAAACTTGTTGATGGTTTAAATCTCAAGATCACATTTTTCAACAATTTTAATACCTTCTCTTTGTATTAAATTTTTGAGGAAAATAAAACTACAAAATTCAGAGTCAACCAGCATTAATTACTTCTGGGGATATACAAGCAATTTTAGAAATATTTGTAATATCAAATAATATATATTATTGAGTTTTGGGAATACATTTGTATTTCAATTCAGTTTAAGTATAACTCTATTTCAAAGCTAGCTAAACATGGAGTATATCACAATAATAATATGAATAAATAATAAATTTTTAATAAATAATAGTCTAATACATTTTTTATCATCAGCAATCTTTTATTATCTATTCCTATAAACAGATAACATTTCATAAAATAAAACAATGCTTTATGTTAAAATTCAAAAATAAGATTACTTTCTTACATTCATCTTTTTATTTTGGAGAAGCAATGTAAAGTTTGGTTCATATTTATCATATTTTATCTGAAAGTAAAGTTTTCAGATTTAATTATAATCTTGGAAATTTCCTAAAATCAGAAAATCTTTTTCTTTTTCTGGCTAAAATGGCTGTTACAAAAAATATAAAAACGGGAATTATATTATTGCTGCTAAGATTTTCCTTTTTATTTAATTTATTATTTTTTAATAATTTGTTGATATAAATATGTAGATAAATATCTGAACTGAAATTAAAAGAATTACCCTAAAAGAAATTAAATAAATACCTGAAAAGAATTTAAAAATAAAAAAGGTAAATAAATAAAAAATTAATCAATTTTAATTTTTTTAAAATTAAATTAGAGTTAAATAAATTAAATCATAAAAATTAAATGAAATTAGTTTAATACCTGAAAACAAAATTAAATCTCAAATAAAATAAAATTAAATTGGAAAATATATATTTATATATTCTCAAACTTTGTCTAAAGATAAATAAATTTAGTTTTAGATAAAATTAAATACGATTACTTTAGATATTTCTACTTATCTTTTTATAAGTGGAGCATCAAGTTAAAAGCAAAAAATAAAATAAAATGTATCAAATATAAATTTATAAACAAGTAATCAAGTTACAAATATTATATAAAGTAAAAAGCCTGAGTCAAAAAATGATTACTTCACTTTATCAAAGATTAAATACGGATAAAAAGTAACTAAAATTCGAATTTTAGTTGGTTGCACCGTTAACATCTTGACAGCAAACGATATTAATAAAAAAAATTATAAGAGTTGAATGTCACTTTACCTTGTCACAAGATCAGAAAAATCGTTTGGTAGCAAAATGAGACAGCATTAAAAATTCTGACGGAATGACAGAATAAAAACTAAGAAATTCGAAACACGGTATAAATTCTTCCTACTCAGAATTAAATGTCAGTTACAGCTTCTACCATTAGAAGTAATATTAGCTTAAAAATACAGCTCTATATCTAGTAGATTTAATAAATATGCAACTTACTTTAAATAAAATGAAAATTTTTAAAGAGCTTATGTTACAAACTGTCAAATGTTATACACGTATTATAGAAGAAAACTTAAACATTCTTAATAAAAGTTTTTTTTTTTTAATTTCAAACAAAAATGTTTCAAAATAACTGGTTTTTCAAACGTTATTATATGGAATATAATTTTCGATATGTATAACGGATTATTTTTTTAATTAAAGGATTGCAGAATGGTATAAAAATTATTGTGGAGAAACTTTATCATGTTTGTTTTTCCACATGGTAATGTTACAGATTGGTAAACTGTTTATAAATTTAAGCAAAAAGGCTTCAAAATAACTGATTTTTTAAATTGGTTATTATATGGAATACAATTTTCGAGATCTATAAAGGATAATTTTTTTTTACTTAAAGGATTCAAAAAGACATAGATAATTATTGTGAAACCAATCTTATCATGTTGGGTTTTTTTAACATGATAATGTTTATAGATAAATAAACTGTTCATAAATTTAAATAAAAACTCTTAAATAATTTATTTTTCAAGTTCGTTATTATATAGAATATAATTTTTGAGATCTATAAGGGATTATTTTTTAATTAAAATATGGCCAAAAGATTTAGATAATTACTGTCACAAAATAACCAACATTATCATGCTAGTTTGTAACATGATATTGTTTGTAGATTGGTAAACTATTTATAAACTTCAACAAAAATGCTTCAAAATAACTGCTTTTCAAGTTTGTTATAGAGAGTTGTATAACGGATGTATAGATGTATAGTTTTCGAGATGTATAACGGATTTTTTTTCACTTAAAGGATTGCAAAATAATATAGATAATTATTGTTACGAAATAATCAACCTTATCGTGTTGGGTTTTCAATATGTTAATGTTTATAGATTGGTAAACTTGATAAATGTAAGCAAAAATACTTTAAAATAGCTGATTTTGAAGTTGTATTATGGAATTTAATTTTATATAATACTTGCCGCCTTTGGCGACCAGATGGTTCTCCATGAGTAATGCGTTCTAAAATTTCCAATTAAATCATATATATTCATTAGCCAAAATTTAAGAAATAGTTTAAGTTAAAAGATTCAGTTATTAGTAGTTAAAGAGTCGGTAACTTTATTCGGAAAAACTTTTTGAGTTTAATGCTCTAATAATTTATCAATTATGCTTCCAAAATATTAAAAATGTTTTTTTCGGCGATATTGCCTAAATGTTAAATTTTTTAAAGAAAGCGAAAAAGGGAAAAAATTATTGAATTAATGATACAGATATTGCAAACGATAATAGAAATATGCCATTAAGTCGGAATTTCAATGCATATCCTGTCTAAATTCAATCAGGTTTACTGTAAATAAAGATAATTTATGGAATTAATGATATAAACATTGCAAACGATTTCTTAGAATCCTTTGCTTTGCATTTATTTTTATAGAAGATATCACATTTTATATTTATGCTATTTTATCCAGTCACGTGCTGAAAGTTGTATTTCTTTAGATTTGATTTACGATGATAGCTGTTGTTTTTTCATTGAACTTCCGGCATTGTTTTATTTTATTTTATCCAGTCTAAAAAAACATGGTTAAAATATTTCTTTAAAAATTCGTTTAAAATAGAAGCTTGAGTTATACATTAAAACACTGATACCATTAGAAAGCTAATTTTTTTATCTTTAAATTGATGTTAAAATCATGTTTGTCCGATTATAATTTCGGAAGTTATAGCGGAAAAACGTCGAAATTTCGCTTAAATTTTAATTAATTCAAATTCTAATAAAAATTTCAAAAAACGGGCTCCGAGGTGCACATTCCCGACATCCAAGGTATACATGTACCAAATTTGGTAGCTGTAGGTCCAACGGTCTGGCCTGTAGAGCGCCAACACACACACACACACACATTGAGCTTTATTATAAGTATAGATTACCAATATTATATGGTATTTAATTTCCGAGATGTAAAGGATTATTTTTTAATCAAAGGATTGCAAAAAGATAAAAAGGATTAATATTCGTTACGAAACTATCTATCTTATCATGGTGGTTTTCTAACATGATAATGTTTATGGATTGGTAAACTTTTTATAAGTTACGACATTTGCATAGTGAATATTGTAACGTTCTTCTGTCACATTCATAATAAGTGCCATTTCCAGCCAGCTATGTCTCCACCTGTTAAAACCCTCAATGGTTAAATGCATCCAGATTGCCAGATAGGGAATTTTCTCCACCCGTGTGGTCATCGCGTCTGGCCGTTGAGCTGAAGTGGATTTTGAAGTGGATTTGACACGTGGATTTTCATCGCTTAAGAGAAATTTATTGCACCTTCAAGGAAGAGGAATGTCAAAGCATCTGG
The DNA here is from genome assembly GCA_026543055.1 of Argiope trifasciata. Lineage (NCBI taxonomy): Eukaryota > Metazoa > Arthropoda > Arachnida > Araneae > Araneidae > Argiope > Argiope trifasciata. The sequence continues at coordinate 17,004 of JAPMOQ010008530.1, read as the reverse complement.
ATGAAATTTTTCCCATTATGAAGAAAAAAATTACGAGGACGCATCATTGACAGACATTCCCAAGATCAACTGGTGCCACTGAGTGATGGCATTTTACCTAACAACTATTGGGCGAGAGAGAGCTGAAGTGAACCAATGTGAAATGAGAAGTGGAGAGAGTCTTCTTGGATTGCGAACTGCTGACTAACAATCTGTTAGTTTCTTGTGCTGTTATTTCTCCGAATTCATGGAGAACTCTTTTCACAATAAGCATTTAACTTTCGAATGGTGAAATCTGTGTAAATATCATCAACTTTCCAATTGTATAAAAATCAAATATTTTAATTTAGATTAGAACAAATTTTTTTATGTACATATATGGTTGTAAATAAAAAAATTGTATGAAATTCTACTCTCTTATGTGATCAGTCAGGATGAAGACATTACAATATATTTCAAAATGTTTTATAAGAACATACCGATCGATGTAGGGCTGCTAAATTTGGCATGAAGTTACTTTTCGATTATTCGTAAATACAAATAAGAATAAGCCAAAATTTTTATTTTATTTATCCTAATTTATATTATTTATTTTATTTATTCTAATTTATATTATTTATTTTATTTATTCTAATTTATATTATTTATTTTATTTATTCTATTTTATTTTATTATTCTATTTTATTTTTTATGATAGCGTCAAAATGTTAATAGTTTTTCTTCCATTTACTTTGGTCATATTATCATATAAAACAATTTATACATCACATAAAAATTAAAAAACATTAGTGTTTTAATTATATTATTTTTATAACCATTGAATTTTTTCAATAATTTTAATATAATTTTCAAAATAAAATTTAAACACAATTTTGCGAGAATGTCGTTCTGTTATGTAATTAAATGCAACAAAATAATAAATTTCTGAATAATTATTCAAAATAATTAAAAGTTCTGTGATAATAAAACTAAAATCCTGATTTTTACTCTTCAATAAAAATAAAGTATGATTTTTAAGCTTAAAACCTTTCAGAAATTTGTGCGATATATAAAAAAACTTTCATTCAAATGACGAGTGCATTGAATGCGAAAGAAGACAGAAATAACGAAAAGACAAATTTGAAAGAAAAAAGAAAAATTTGTAAACATTTGAAGTTTCAAACCACAGGTTCGAATTTCGTTCTTTTGATTTCCTTGATGATGATAATGCCTCGTTTGCATTCCCGCGGACGGTTGTTTGCAATAGCTTCTGATAATAAATAAACCTGAGCACCTGAGGGCAGAAGTCTGACTTCTTTCTCTTGTAGATGATACTCACACATTCGCTTGCACATCTTCGTTTTATAGGGGAGGCTCTTTCACACATCTCACAGATAGAAAACAAGGTGAAGATTCAGCATGGCTGAAATAGGACTGGAAGCCGGAACGCGCACATGGGGAAGACGAGTTATCCATAGGCCAGGACGTTGATCTTTTATCTCATTGTACACGAAATATGCAAAGAGAACTTATAACTGTTTCTAAAGAATTTGAGCTCAAGATTTTTATGATTCGGTCGTTCTTTTGAAGTGGGCACAGAAATTGCTGGAAATGTTTAGGTGGGAGATCTGGAGTCACTCCAAATAAAAACCCGATTTGGCTCCTAGTGACTATACTCGGAATTGAAGAAACACTTATCCGAAACAAGGTTCATATCAGACTGTGTAGTTCAAAAAAAGTGTCGAGAACCGGCTCAATAGCCATTGGCCTGATTATTACCAAGACGGGTTAAAGAAACTGTTTCATTGGTGTAGAGAGGTGACCGTCACATAAGTCTCTTAATTATCATTTGTATTTTGCGTCTATTGTTACTAAAGCCTTTTTTTCTTTGCTTTGTTAACTTTTTTTTATCACCCCTCGTAAATAGAAAAAAAAATAGGATTAGGATGTAAAATGTAAACTAACTTTGTACTATGTAATATGCAAAAACATATTTTTTAATGAATTTTGCTTTTTTTCTTATAAAAAATAACTACTGTTTAAAAAAATTACAATATTACTTTATAGATTGCATCTTAAACTAATTCTTCAACGTATTTTTAATTTTTTAAAGAGAAAACATAGTTATAATTGTTGAGCAAAATTAAATATTCCACCGACGGTGCCCTGGCATAGGGGTAGGGCGCCTTCCCCATTTTCTGGGCGTTCTGGATTCGATTCCCGATTCGGACATGGTTGTTCTTCCTCTGTTCTGTCTGTCAGATGTGTGAGTGTGCCCCCCTGTAAAAAGGAATTGTGCAAGTGAATGAGTGATGTGTGAGAGGCAAAGTCGTACTCTTGGCCTTCACATATGCAACTGAAATAAGAGACGTTCCTATAGGCTTAAATCGTTGTCTTCGTAACAGCGGGTTTGTTCACGGCAAGTGCCCTAAGGAACAACAACAACAAATATCCCGTCAGCTGTAACATTGAGCAGATAGTGTTACGCGGAGAGAAGCAGTGCTTGAAAAAGAACACATGTGCTTTCATTTTCCGTTCTCTCTTTTCCCTTTAAATGAAACTCAGTTCAAGGAATACTATTCCATGAAGTTAACGTTCTTGGAAATGAAGACATTCGTGGTCTCTGAGATTTTATAAGTATTTTTTATCGTTATTTACGGTAATTTTTACTCAGAGCTTCACAGATTTTTCTGCTATTTATTTTGAATTTCATTGGTATCCGTTTCATTTCATTGTGCAAACATATTTTGATTATATATTCAATATAACTTACTTTTTTATTTGAAATATAATTGGAAATTTACTATACTGAAAATGGATTGGAGAAATAACTAACTTTTTCCGAAGGGCCAAAAAAGCATTATTCTGAAAAGTGAAGCCGAGCATGCTTCGTTATGATGAGAAATTTGCTACACATGTTTAAGGCAATGTTTATTATTATTATTATTCAAAACAATAGATTTTTCTTACTTCATGCTTTATTGCAATGCCCTCTTAGTCACATTTTTTATAGCTCTAGCGGCGCAGTGTTCCAGATGATAGAGCACCCACATTTTTTGTTGTTTAGCCTGTTGACTCTTAAGGCTAAGTAGATTACTTACATTTTTTTTTGTTTGAAATTAAATTTTAAATGTGAATGAACCCCAAAGGGTTAAGAGTTTTTTTAAACTTAGTTATTTAAGGGCCATTTAGTGATAATAATTCACCAGTCATTCCCCCCCCCCCTTTATTTCATACAGGGTGATTCAAAATTAATCTTTCAAATTTCGCGGGGATGTAGAAAATGTTTCAGGATATTGATTATACCTAGAAAAGTATGTCCGCAAACTTCATCTGCATGGACAAATCTGCTAAGACAAGTGAAATGAACACTAGGAAACAGCCAAGTTAAGTCATAAAGAATGTGACTTTTATTCCAACAATGTAAAGTATATTATTTAAGTAGTCATAAGCATTCGTTTGTGTACCTGCTTTAAACATGTACTCAAAATGACAACCATTTTCAGGAACACGGGACTCCAAGCGCTATTGCATCGATCATCGAACATATTGACCACCGAGTTTGTTTTTTTTTCTTTTTTTTCATTGCCTCAAATAATGAAAATTCATCATTTTGCGTCTTTGATTTGCAAGTTTTTCTTCAGGATCTTCAAGTAACTTATGAATTAATTTTTTCATGGCTTCTTTTAAGAAAGCATTGCTCCAATGAGTAGTTTCTTCTATTTGCACTTCATCAGAATTGGTTTCCACATAAAAATTTGGAAATATTTTAAACATCTTTTAGAATAACTCATTAATTTTTAACAAAAAAATTAACAGAAATTAATTTTTACAGAATAATATGAATTCCTTAAACTGGTTTTTTTTAATTAAAAACCGGTTTTCAAATGTAAAAAAATTACCTTAAAATGGTTTTTTTAAAACCGGATTAGAAAAATCATCAAACAATAGTAATCAGTTTTATACTATTTGGAGGTAACTAGTCAAAAGATTAAATATCATCGTCGTAGCTTTTGTTGATATAAACTTCAAATCTAATTAAAAAATACTTTAATCAAAAATCAAAAAAAATATTTAAAAAAAATCTTTAATCGAAATTTTTTATTCTAGAATAAATAGATAGGGTTATGATTAAATGATTACATGCTGCATTTAAATCATATTTTTTACAATTAATAGAATTTTGCCGTTGACGCTTGTATGAATGTAATACGTGCAAGGATTAATAATAATTAAAAATTTATTTAATTATTTCAATGACTGATTTGATATTTGTTTGTTGGTTTGGGTTTTTATGGCGCAAGAGCTATGATTTTGGCGCAGTGTAGTCAACATCGTGGCCCTTGGGCCATAAAAACGCAAACAAACAAACATCATAAGTATTTAAAAAAACAAGTATTAAAGTAATTAAATAAGTTTTTAATTATTATTCATGCTTGCACGTATTTCATTCATACAAGCATCAACGTCAAAACTCTATTAATCGTAAAAAATATGATTCAACTGCAGCATGTAATCATTTAATCATAACCTTATCTATTTATTCTAGAATAAAAACTTGAAAAGTATGAAAAAGGCATAATTTTATACAAAAAAAAAACTGTGCAACCGAATGGGTCATAAAAAATACGAAGTATAAGAATTTAATTACAAATGCTCACAAGAAACAAAGCCAAAATAACTTCGCGCCGTTCTTTTGAGCAAACCCAAAAACAATAATTATGCAGAAAACATCTGTCGTGAAATAAATTTCTTTTTTTTATATATATATATAAAAGTGTTTCATAACAAACTTCGCAGATATTTCCCTGTCGAACAAATTTTACATCTTTTTCTCCCTTATGACTCTAGATGAAAATAATTATCTACCAACATCACATCCCCCACCATGCGAGAAAGAAAAAACAAGACGTGTTTTATTTTTATTATTTATTAGTGTGGCAACTCTAGTCAAAACATTTCTTGCATCTAATTGTAACAAAGAAGGAAATAAAAAAAGGCTTTTATCGCCAAGATATATTTACTCATTAATGAAAATGGCTTCATTTTCTCGAAAACTTTTGTTTCCTGTGTTATATTTTTCCCATTTCATTTCGATGTATCTCGGTAAATATGAAATGGTCATGTAACTTTTGTCACAAATAAAAATGAGGTTGAATTCATTAACATGCAAAAACATGATGTTTTGATTTGAGGTTTTTTGACAATTCAAAATGCGTAGGCGGGAAATTGGAGGTTTATTGTTTTTGAGACATCTATTTTTTTGCTTTTAGAGTTATTAGAAAATAATGCAGAAAGTTGTCACACTTGAGGATTTATTGCCATCTAAATATACAACTTGATTTCCAAATTATTCATTCTCTGAACTCTTATTGTTTTAAATTATTTAAATCATTAACCAGGTTAAATCAGTTTGAAACAATCACGAGACTATCAGCTTACACATGAGTCGATATTTAGAAAAATGATGGTTGATTTTTCATCTCAAAATCCATTGGACTGCAAAATATTGTTTGCCAACTAGAAAAATTGTAAATGAAAGTTTAAAAAAAATTTCAAAAGTAGATCTCATTTTTTATACATTTTTATCATTCTATAAAATATTTATGCAAACATTGCATGATAATAAATTTTTGATTGGTGGATAGTGGACTTCATGACATATTAGATGTTTCTTTTGTCAGTATTGTTTGAAATATTTAATAAAAAATATTATTACTTCATGGTTAATATTTTTATTGCACTTGACGGTGAAATGTGAGAAGTATGCGAGTTCAATTTTTGAGATAATCAATCATTTTTGATAATTAATAATTTTTTTATATATCTTTAATAAAAAGTAACTAAAATAAAAAAATTATTTGTTGATTTAAGCAAGAATTGAATTGATTTTTATATTACTTATTTAAATAATAATTAACTGAATAAGTGTTTAGTTAAATAATTGTTTACGATCTAGAATTTTATTAAATACAAGCTGACATTAATTATCATTGGTTCTCCAGAAAAAGATAAACTATTCGCTAAAATTTTCAATTAAATATTGTATGTAAGTTAGTCTCTAAATTACTTCTTCAGCAAAGTATTTTTAAACTCTTAATTTTGATTTTTTT
>JAPMOQ010008526.1:3428463-3441719 GCA_026543055.1 Argiope trifasciata | reverse complement strand
TTAATTACTTTAAATAATAAACAGTGCAAAATGCTCAGTAAAGTAAAGTAAACCGTCTTTAATCAAGTTTACTCGACATAACTTTGAAATAATTTGAATTCACTATGTAGAGATATATTTTATAATACATTTTTATTATATGTTTAATAAGATCAAAGAACTTTTAAATTGTAGATTTCACAATTGCTTCGATTTTACATTGAAATAATATCATAAAATTCCTTATAAATTTTATACATACATATATTTTATATTTATCATAAAACATAATTTTCAACATTATTCCAATTGGAAGTATATGCATATTTTTATTTGTTTATAAATTAGCAATTGGATTATAATTAAACTGTATATAATTTACATTTGTAACGTTTTTGAATGAAACAAAATTTTGTCAAATGCATATTAAAGTATCGATAAAACAAGATTTTTAACTATAAAAATTAGATCATAACTAACTTCCTTTAAATATACTATATAGTATTCATAAAATTGAAACCCAAAAACCGATTTGGACCTTTTATTTATTAAAATTTTACAATTCCAGCTAATTAATTTATTTCAATTAATATTTTACAGCATAAACATTTTTTACTTGTCGAGCATAAATAAAAATAATTATGAAGATGTTTAACGAAAAACATCTAAAGTAAGGAATTCTGATCTCAAAAAATAATCTACATTATTGCCATCGATTACCGATTTACCGAACAAAATCTTAAGCCAAATTTTTACGATATGTTGACCTTAAAATTGATATATTTAAGTAATCAGGAACAAACCCTAATGTGAACATTAATACATTTTTTTTAAAAACACGCACACACACACACACACACACACACACACACACACACACACACTTGAAGCTTTATTATGCAAGTCCAAATAAAAAAAACTACAGATAATTAAATTTTCAGATAATTATGAGAAAATAATTCAAAAACCATTACTTATTTTAGAATTTTTATCTACTGATGCAACGCTATTCTGAATGCTTTTATATTTCATTTATGGTATCTAAAAAATTTAATACAGCATAATTACCAAACAACTATTTAAGTGATTATTAGCCAGATACGCTAACCGCGTTTTTTAGTTAATATTTGACAGATTTCCTCTGGAGCGATATGGCAGAGATAGACAAAAAATATGAATCTGTTTCTTAATTTTACCATAATTGTTAATGCATTTTAATGATAAATCGAAATTTTAAATAAGTGCGTGAACCAAATTACTTTTAGACTTTTACTGCTGAAGACCGTAAAATTTTATTATTGTTATTTACGAGCACGGAGTACAAAATTTCTATTAAAATAGTACTGTATAATAGAAGCATACATTATTATTAATAGGTTTTTAACTTTCCCATACATGTAGTACGGAGAATGTCTACTAATCTTTAAAAAATTTGAATTCGGGCTTTTTACGAATTGACGTTTTAAAATTTCGACCAGTTCGAAAATATCCATCTGTATGTAATAAATATGATAAACGCTTCTAGTTAGACGATTGAAATTTATTATCGGTCTTTTTATACCATATCTGTATATTTCTATCAAAGTTTGAAACTATTTCGCCGAGTTTGTCTGTTAGGCTGATGAAATATAATTTAACAGAACTACAAAAGAAAGATACAGAATTAGCATCTTTAATCTAAACTATAAATTTTTGAACCAAATCCGACGTTGGTCTATTTTTTAGAAACACGTAAACGCGATAGCTCAAAGTCGCAGCAACTTAAATATACCAAATTTCACGTATGATTTTCTGATTGCAAGTGCAGTTACATAATATTTTTGTTGCAATCGGTTAAGAAAAGTGTCTAAAACACAAATTTGATTTTTTTTTCTTTTAACAATGTTTTAAGAATTAATCGCCAAATAACTTATCTAAGGATAACATGATAAATTCAGTAAAAACGGAAAAAGTTAATATTCCGTATCGAAAATGCAAAGCGTTTTCTGGGATAATTTAATAGAGTATATGCGAGAAAGTTTTGTGGAGTTTGCTCCAACAGTTCATGGTATCTGATTTACTGTAACCACTGTAATAAGTTGCTTCATTTCAAGTAAAAGAGCAAAGATTCAATGTCGCAGCGTTTTCGGCGTGTAAATGAAGACTTATTCCCTACAATTCCATTAAAGATTCGAACTGAGAGTATATGTCACATACTCACACGCTGATACAGATTTCACACATGATTTAGAAATTGACGATTTATAGAAAAGATGGGAAAACTGAATTGGTAATATCGCATTCCTTTAAAAACCCAATTGACACTAAAAAGCTACGAAACATGTAATTTCCAACACATTAGTGATAAAACATTCAAAAAATTTAATTCTATTCATATTCCCGGGGATCGGCATATTAGATTACCATTAAAGAATTTTTAAATTAAATAACAGAACACGTATCCTCACTCAAATCATTAAGTAAGAAAAATGTCGTTAATATTCGCAATAAAGGTACTATTTTTCTGAAATTTTGAGAATAATATTTAATTTCAAAAATTTGACTAGTATTTTTATAAAAAGTAGAGTTAATTTTAAAATCTTAACGATTATATCTTTTACATTAATTTGAAATTAGCGCTCTAACTGCATAATTTCTTAAAATCACTATTTAGATTTGAGGTTTAAAAATAAATTCAAATATTTTTTAAAGAAAATGAACCGATACTATAATGTTACAAGATATAATAAAAATTTTATCGCACAAATAAATGCTCTAAATGGCGAAAAATGTGGGTATCAGCAGAAAATGGACAGTTGAAGGAATACGTATCTAGAGGATTAATAGCATTAAATTCTAAACGAAATTTATTAAAATCGTATATCTTATTACATAGCTCTTATTTACACTTTTGTTATGCCAATTTCTATAAAACGTATAATTAAAACTTAATATAATTACAAACATTCACGAATCTTTCTCTTCATAATTATACCCATAAAAATCTTATTCACTAAAAAATTCATTCCTTACCTGAAAAAACCAATTATTACACAAACACATTTTGAGTTTCATACATATAACCAGAAAATTCGGATTGTTACCACAATAATCACAGAATTTGAGCTAGAAAGATGCGACACAAAACATGAACTCACCCAAGCAAATAACAGAAGACAATGCATGCAGTAGTTTGGTAAATTGCAGACATCTATTCTGTAAATTCACTCAATATTTAAAAACGCACATTGAAGATCCGTCGTAAGAAAGTAACTGCAATCCTTTACAATTAATTTTTTTTTTATCAATAAGAGGTTTAATTCTCTTGAAAAAAGGCAGATGCACACATTTAAATTACGCTTTCACATCAACAAAGAAATGCAACTTCGAATGCAGAGAAACTTCACGAAATTATGCATAAACGAGCTTAAAATTTGCCACGTTTCCCGCTTCAGCGACGAATCCAAATGAAAGACAAAGCGAGAACTTAAGGTGGGTTCAGACGAGGCTTATTATTGTCCGCAATAGAAGATCCCGCCTACTTTCGGAAAATCACGTGACCACAACGGGACAATGGCAAATGATTGTCCCGTCGGGACAAACGTTGTCCGCGTTGTCTCAAGTGTTCACACGGGGACAATGCCGGGACAACAGCAGAGAGACAATGTTTGCGGACAATAAAAAGCCTCGTGTGAACCCACCTTTAGAGAAAGAGGAATGCGCGGGCATACGTGACATCAAAATACTGATTAACATAATGTTTATCTTAAATGAACAAATCACTGTGGAGGATGGTATAACGTAGTACATATATAAGAATCCAATCAGATACGATTGATGTATACAAGAAATAATTTTTAATTATTTTCATCTGTGCTTAATTCATTTTTTACTAATTGAGTGAGTATTTATCGCTTATTTGAATGCAAAACTGACTTGAGTGCCAAACTCGCCATTTAAGAGAATCTGATTTTGAAAACACAGCGATCCTAACTTATTTTGAAGGAAATGTAAAGCATAGCATTTAAAAACATATTCTTATTAGAATCGCAACATTTTTAAAACTAAGTAGTGTGTTTAATGTGATGTAAATATTATTAATACATCCATTAATACAGATTTTTATTTTTGATCAAGCTTTTATGCTAGCAAAAGAATGATTAAAAAATATAGAGTTTTTTTCATTTAAACGAAATAACGGAATTCATATAAAAAGTTCAACATTTTGTATCAAATAATTCTGAGGTTAGGTCATTTTATTTTCTCACAATTATCAATTCTTAATCATTGAGCTTAATTCATTAAAATTTCACATATCAATAAATGTAAGTATCGAAAACATTATATTATTTCTAAATTAATTATAAAAAACGCTGAAAAATATTTAAATAACTTACCCGAAATCACTTTGATAACAATAAAGGTAATCAGTTATTTCTTTCGAATAGTTCTTCAAAAACTTAGATAAATCAAATCTGTTATTTCAAGTTAACACTTTGTCAGTTGTTGCATATATTGTATACAAATTATTTATTTGAGATATTAAAATTGCGTGATAAAGCCACATGAGAATTACAGGAAATGTAACTTTTGAATCCAGCTCAGATGAAAAACGTAACATTGTTAAAACGTTGAACAGTATTCTCGTTTTCAAAATATGTGGAATTCATATGCTGAATCAAATTCAAAGAAACGAATCCTTTATCAAAGTGTGTATTACAATGCATCTGTTACTGAGAATGAAACGTCTCCATCAAAAATTTAAAGAATTTTACTTCTTTATGCATTGCAACTGGTTATCTGAATCTGATTTCATATTATACTGGCGTTTTTTTTACTTTACTACATACTAAGTATATAAAATGAAAGAAATCATCAAAACATTCGAACCCGAGATTTTAATAAATCTCCAAGCTTCTGAAATCCCTGAATGCTAAAAACACATTTCTGCAATGACGTCTGTCTAGGTTTGAAGACTGTAGCTTAAACCTGTTTTGAGGTAGACGGATGAAATTTGAAATGTGACCTGTAAACTGCATTGTAGGTTTCTATCAAGTTTCGAGAACATCTATTTAAATGAAGTTCATATGCCTGTCCGAATTCAAATGAAAACAAAAAGAGCTAGATGGATAAAATTTGGTGCATAGTTTCAGTGATTGAAGCTTCGATATGCATGAAATGCATATAACATATGACATCGAGTTGACTGCTGCAAAAATGTAAAAGACATAACTGAACAACTGCGAAATTTTAAATTTCTCCGGGAATTTATTAACCAATTAAAACGAAATACTCGTTTACCCCCCCCCCCCCGCACAAAAGTTTGAACTTCGAGCAAAGCCATGAATGCCACAGGATTTCATATTTTAATTTTCAGAATTTCGCACCAAAGATCTGTGTGTTTGAAACTGTAATAAATAAAATCGATGCTTTTACATTACTTGTATGGCAATGTACTCCGAAATAAAGATGTCTCGGTGAATCCAAGCTCGAGTGTGATATTTAATGATTTTTCGCTGAATGTTTCGCATAAATGTTAAAAAAAAATCGAATGTATATCATAGAAGTAATTCCAGTAAAAACACAATTTAATATAAAATCTGCAAAATATAGTAATCATTTGCCAAATTTCATTTTTTCAAAACTGTAATTCCAAAAAATGTTTATACTTTTCTATTTTTTTAAATGTTTTCCTAGTTGTATCCTTCCCCAGATAAAAGGAATCATATTCAAGACACCCTCATTTCAACCAATATATTCTCTAGAACGTATAACTCTAAAAAGGCAATAAACGCTTCTTATAATTTAAAATATATATATTGTGCAGTAGAATTCAGATTAACGCTCATTATCAAGCACCGCAAGGACAATTTATGGATATTCCTTTCTATGTTGCATCGTTGTTGGTCTCTTCCTCAATAAGTGAATAACTACTTCTCAAAATAGCTGTGAGCTAGATAATTGAAATTTTGTGTCGTAATGAACTTGTGTAAATACAATTTTTTAAACCAAGTAGATTCAATAGATTGATGTAAAGAACCTTGCTGATTTTAAAGTGAGTATCGTCATGATGTCAATGAAAGAGTTTACAAGAAGTATTCTAATAAAATAAAAATAATTAAATAGATTAATATAATTAAATGCGAGGAGAATTTGAATATAAAATGCAAATATTTGGGTTGATAGATCGCAGAAAAGTTGTCCTCCGATTTTTATATTTATCTCATTGTGTAATCGTCGAAATAAGTTATAATAAGATTATGAAATAAGCATACTTTTCAATAAAATGCTTAGTTATCCTTTGAAGAAATGGAATATAAAACAATTTTGTACATTGATAGCTACCAGTTAAGTTAAGAAATTAAATTTCGACAAATATAGTCACAATGCCACAGAAATTTTATCTAATAATTTTATTTATCTTTAATTCAAAAGTTTATTTAACTTGATATGATGAAGTGGAAGAGGAATTTGAGGATTTAAAAAAAAACTGATTCAGTAGATTCTGTTCAATAATATACAGTAAAGCTAACGAACTGATTTTCTGACTATTTCAAGGTGATGTGACAGAAAAAAATTTATTTTAGAATTTCGTTCTGTTTACAAAAACAGTCATCTGAATTGATATGATATGATGGAAGATGAATTGTAAAATGTCAAGCATTCGTTCGTTTACTCGGATTGGTAGACAGCCAATAAGCAATCTACCGATTTTCGGCAAGTCATAATGACTCATAAATAATCTAAATTTCATTTCAGTTAGAAAAGGCATTTTTGATATGATTCAAACAGAAATGAATTTCAATATATAGAACAAGTTTTAGTACAGCTAATTCAATAATTTGCAGCAACTATAACAAATGATTTTTTTGTTTATCTTATTATGATATCACCAAAATAAGCTTGTTATTAATCTTACAAATTGCTAAAGTAGCTAAAAAAGATGAAATTAGACGATAATTTATAAATTTTAAGTAAATTGCAGCCTATTCTGATATACGTTAGCAGCAAAATTAATATCAATTTTTTTTCTTATCTCATTTTGATAACCACCAAAATAATTTTTAATGTAGTTTTCATCCAGTTAATAGAAAAAAATATATACAACAATGATTAAAAAGAAGATTAATTTGACAATTTTTAACCTACTGAAATCGATTGTTCTTATTAAAGCTATCTATTGATTTTTAGAGTTATATCTCAGTAATATCATCAAAGTATGACTATTTTAGAATTTCTCTAGTAATCTAAATAATTTCTTTCTTACATAACAGCCACTGGAACTTTTTAGTATTATAGCATTCAAACACACCGAAAGTGAACTAAAAATAATAATGAAAAACAGGAGGGGGTGAATATCTAGTTGTTTTGCACTATCGGGAGATATTTATCGATTTCAATACTTTTGAATCCTTTTCATTTATTATTTGAATATGCACCAATCGCAAGTTTCCTCAGCTATAGCGAATCGAAAGTATAATTTTGATTTTTTTTTCTCCATCTTTATTACTAGGCATTAAGTCATTACTAAAACGACATTTTTCAAGTGACTGAATAATAAGCTTACATTTCTTCGTATCTCTTTGATCTTGGTTCTAATGTAGATTTTGGCGCCCATTCGAATGACAACAAAATTACGCGTTGAAGAATTACTTATAGTTTCTGTAATGTTTTGTTTTCTTTAACGTTAGTGTTGGGTTACTGATCGAAAATCCTCTTTGGCTCCGATATCGGCGTCAAAAAACATCGCAGTGTCCGTACATTCGTCCTGTAACGCTAACTCGGAAAGGAAATGGGTTGGAAAATTAAGTTCTGGATGAAATTTTGTTTAACAATGGAATAGTTTCAAGATGTTTATTCTCTGTAATATAAAAGGGCAATTATCATCAATATTCGCGAAATATGGTCTTCAAGCTTACAGAAAAACATAAACGTACTAACAATTATTTCGCTCTAAAGAAGCGCTTAGTTAGTACTATCTATTTTTATCGCTTCTATGAGCCCCGAGTTCGACCCTGAACAAGTTTTTTTATAAATTTTCCTTCAAAGTTATTTCATACTAGCAGCCTTTGGCGACTAGCCGGTTCGCCAATCTTAATGCCCGATAAAGTTTTAATAATTAGATATTTTATGTAACTATTATTTTCATAGCCTCTTCATCAAAACATTTAAAAGCTCCAAATTTTGATAGTCATATAATTTACTCATCATATTCACATAAAATTTCTCTCATAATTCTCATATAATTTACTCATAAAAGCCTTCAGCCATATAGTAATATGTATCTCTCTAATTTTCCGTTGTATCCAGTAGAATTAGTGCTCTAAATTAAAGTGGAAATGATTAAACTACAATTTATATAAGAAAATTCTTTTACGCAAACAAAGTATTTTTCTAAATATGAGTACTGAAAACATATTCGGTATTTAAACCTTATGGGCACTAAAGAATATCTTTCTTATATTTTGTAATATCTTAGGGATTTTTTAACACATTTTTCTCAGATTCATAATAAACAGATCGATTACTTAACAATGCTGAATTTTAAATGCATCAAATGCTGAGAAAATAAATAGAATCGTTATCGTTAGAAATAATTTGTCGAAGATATGTTAAACTTAAGCTCATCTACATGGGGGGAAGTACTTTAAAAAACTGTGAACTTAAAACTATAAGCATGTATGAAAATATATAGCTAATATAAATACAGTTTAATTACACATATTAAATTAATAATTTGGAAATAATTTCACTTCATGTGTTTACTAATTTTTTATGTAAAATTAATTCCTTCAAATGGAAATTAAATTACAGAAAAACTATTTTTAAAAAATAATTATAATTGTAACTTCAACACTAGAACGTCCCTGATTTCGATTACCCTTAAACGACCGCCGACATCGTTTCGACATCGCGATGTAAAATATATGAAATAATTGCAATAACTAAATAATTGCAGGACTGTGATTTAATTTTTTAATATTATTTTTGGTAATTATCATATATTGTGATCCTTTATATCATAAACATTAACAAAACTAATTACTTAATCTTGTAAAATGAAATAAAACAATAAATATTAGTAATAAATCATACATATTAGTATAATAGATATAAATAAATATTAGTAACAATAAATATTAGTATAATAAACATAAATAAATATTATTATCCATAAATATTAGTATAATAATCAGTAAAAACAAAATCGTAATTTTTATAAGAATTATTTAATCATTATCATTTTTAAGCATAATGTTTTGTATATACCTTATTTGCAATTGCAGTGATATTCCATTTTACCCGTACATTTTCCGCACATCATTTTCACGCAAGATACACTTTTTAATTTCGTTTCTTTTACTCTCCTTAATTTCGCACTTTCTGGGAATTAGTGAATTTATAATTCTTTTTAATTCTGTATTTATCACTGGAATATTATCAATTTCATCAGATTATTACGCTGTCTTCAAATTCTTCAAAGTCGATTTCAGGCAATCTGTTGTCTTCATCGGAATCTAAATTAGCACAGAACTAATCAACACCATCCAATCCATTCTCTCGCAACAAATCAGCAAATTCATCAAAGCCTTTACACCGAGTCCTCGTTTCAGGGCGTCTGCGATGCACAAGGGTCGAAAATCGAATGTTTTTTTTTTAATGAGCAGATAAGCAAATGCGATCTAACGAAACATTTAGACACAACAATTTTAGTATAATTGATTCATTTCCTGTGTGAACTGTATTCAAAGTCAAACAAATGTGCGACTGGGAATTTTCTTTCACTAATGGTATCTACTTTTAGTTCAACGACAGCTATTTATTATGACAAGTTGCCTTGGCTTCGAAACTACTTCAGCGAATGTTCAAGGTATATCTAGTTGTAAAATCTCACCTAATTAGCCTAGAACTACAAAACATTTTCTATGAAAAATGGCTAAAAGTCAAGAATTTTTTTTAATTCCCTGGAAGAATGCGGAAAGGAGAACAAACTAAATACGCTCCGATATCCAATCGATACTAACGGACGTTCTAGGGTTAAGTATGATAAATAGTTTAAATAATTATTATCATCTTAAAATAAAAAATAAGATTTTTAAAATCAAAATTTTTTTAATCTAAATTTTAAATTTTTAATGGTGGAAAATTATTTAATCGCTTTTCTTTCAAATTACTCATCTCGGAAATCAAAGTGAGCAGACGATAATTTGACAAATACATGAATAAATGTAAAAAGCAGATGTTAAAAATTCGAAAGCATTGACAGATGTTTAAAAAAAAGAGAAACATGAATCATAATACAACAAAGACCTTTGACCAAAATGCATGCTCTATAAGAGTAATAAAGAAAAAGGTTTTTAATTATTGATAAAATATTAACCTTTGACTGGAGAGGTGAAAATTTAGGACGTAACTGAGGAGGTGCAGTTCTACGAGACTGCATTTCCTTAACACTCCAATAAAATTTTCTGATGAAAGTATTAGATTGAAGATCAACCAATATTTTCTGCAATTATTTGTCTTGATATATAAATATATTTCAGAATTTGTACAAAATATTTTATCACTGAAAAAAGTAAATGCGTTGGAATACATTTTCTTCTCAAATTACATGTTACAATAAATAATATTCCTGAAAAAATATTTTACTTTATATATTTTAAATCGTATTTATTTTTCCAATATATAAAGGTATAGAAAACAATATTTGTAAAATTCAACAATTGTATGAAAAATAAAAAATACAAATTGACAATGGGTGAAATTGGCCCATTTTATTATTGGTAATATTTAATAAAATCAATCTAAATTTATAATAATTTTTCTTTTAAAAAATAGCATTATTACTTTGAATGAAAGCAACACTTTTAACTATATATAATAATTTTAATAATAATTGTAATGTAAATAATAGCTATAACATTTTAATTATAATTCAAATAATAGATCATGAACATCAATTTTCATACAAAAATGAATAACTTTTTTAAAAAATTGTTTTTAAAAACGTTAGAGTAGGAACGAATACCAATCGGATGAGCATTAAGCGTACATAAACCTGAGTATGCTGCCTGGTCGCTCAGTCACACTAACAAATTTTTACGAAATGAAATATATTAAATGTTTGGGGACCACTTCTCATTGAAAATGCACTACTATCATACAGAATTCCCGAACTCAATTTTTCAATGTACGTGTTTTCTTTGTGAAAGCTACTTATTAATTAATCATCGCTTCCACTGCAATTGCTAGATTTGAAAACAATAGATTGTGGCGTAGCAAGTTCACAAGACTCAAGAGCAAGTTGGAAGAATTCGAGGTCCAAAAATGCACGCGCATCGTGCAACATAAGTGGACAGCTCTAAAAGAAATTCAGCGAGTTGAGACCCTCCTATTCGACGCATGGAATAGTCTTTCAGAATGCTACGGTGAGGTGAAGAAGTTGGGTCGGCATAGTAGCGAGAACAAGCATTCCCTTGCATGAATATTATAAAAAGTAAATTTAGAAGTCAACTAACGAATAAATATCCAGAGTCGTGCTTGAAACTTAAAAAAACAATCTATAAGCCAGATTTAATGGAGGCGTGCAAAGCCGATGCTCCCATTGATATAACTAGCTATATTTGTGTTGTTGTTTTTTATGAATAAAAATTATTCCGTATTTAAAGCAGTTTATTTTAAATAAAAAATAACCAAATATATATAAGCAAATACTATATAATTTAATCGAAACTTTTTAGTGGTTTTTTTAAAAACTGGAAAATTTTCTTTTACGTATATAAAGATTATTCCACACTTACAGCCGTTTAAAAACTCAAAATCAGATTATCTAAGTAAAAATCATAGATATATAGGCGTATATTATTTTATTAAATAGAAAGTTTTTAGTGGATCTTTAAAAACTGGAAATTGTAAATTGTTTCTTTCTGCTCTCCCGTTTCGATAGAATGCCGACCCCCTGCCCTAGAGCGTTAAATGCCTAACATCTAAGCATAATTGATTCCATTATCATTATTTGCAATCCGTGATGAACGAAACATGTCACAAATTTATTTATCACGTTATTCAAATTTATTGATTTTTTTAGTTTTTGGGTTGTTGTTGTTTCGGATAAATAAAGGGCTTTCTTTTTTCCCCAGCATGTCAGGCCACTGCTTCAGCAGCACAGCGAAACCCGGCATTCATTTCTACACTGGCACCAAGTTTATGGTCTGAGCTCTCATTGAACTGGGAACTCAAGGCACTCAACAGCCACATTCGGATAGGGGTAAGTTGTTTAATCAATGCATAAGGACTTTATTCGGATAAAATTAAATACAGAAAATAGCAAAAACATAGTGACATTTTCTTTCACTTTCCGCTTTGCCACACCACTACATTTAAAACCAGCGAGAATGCTCTCCTCAGAACTTTCTCGCATATTCTCTAATAAAGGCGTTATTCCAAAGAACGCTTTGTATGACAACGGTGTACAAAAATCACCAAATATTAACCTTCGTTTATTTGGCATTTTTACTGAATCTATTATGTGGCACTTGATGAGAGTTTTTTTTTCTTTGCTATTTATTCATTGCACTGTGTTTATGTGATTTAATAATTTTTAATAATTATTTTAGTTAATTATTTTATTTGTATTTTTTTTTCTCTTTGTATACTTGTTCATATGTACAAATAAATACTGAACATAGATGACCCAGTATGCTCCAACCCTTAAGTATGTTTGGAATGTGAGGGGAGCGCTGTTGAGATTTTTTGTAAACAACTATATCCGGTGTTGGTGTGTAACTAGAGCAGGCAGGCACTCGCTCGCTCTCCTTTAGCGGCAATAAGTATTATTTGTTCGCTCGTTGTTAGTGGCACTTTCTATATTTCAATATATATATTATGTGTTTCCTTGTATATCTGTGATCGTCGTCCATGTTTTGTATAGATACATATTTGTGTGTGTGTATGAAAATAAACCAGAAAAAGTGAAGAGGAATTTTTCCTTGGATTAAATACACACACACCCAGCGCTGCATGAAAACACAATGTATTCGAAAAATCAAATGTGTGTTTTAAACTTTGTTTCTAGACTATTGAAACCAAAATTAGACACAAGAGTGAAATTATAGCCAACCATTAATTAATCACCAAATAGTCAATGCGTTTTCGAGTTACTGCGCTTGCATGTTTCCAAAAATGTAAATCAACAGAGGGTCAGTTCGAACGGACTCATATTCGAACAGACTGGCAGACTTCTCCTGAATAAAACCAGCTGCTAAAAATTTGATAGATATCTATGAATTCGACGTTAA
>JAPMOQ010008526.1:3398067-3408463 GCA_026543055.1 Argiope trifasciata | reverse complement strand
TTTAATAGGCTAACTTTTTAGAAATGTAAAGTTTGTCAATTATCCTTAGAGTGAATTCTGAATACGCATCTTATAATCCATAACGGTATCATAATTATTCAGATATCTCTACTTAATTTATTTTTAGAAATGATTTACACTGTGAATAACTTATTTGATCACTCTTTTTGTTTTATTAGTTCTTTATTCTTCGTTACACAAAAGGGTTTAACTAAGGGTGGATTCTAACAGTAAACAGTCTTGAATAACTTGTTGATATTAATTTTACAATCAGTTACAAGCCAGCGTCCTAGCCCAGAGGTAGAGTTTCTTCCCCGTGATCTGGGCGTCACGGGTTCGGGCATGGTTTTCTGTTTGTGAGATGCGTGAATGAGCCCCTTGTAAAATGGGGTTGTGCAAGCGAATGTGTGTGTCATCTTTATATGAGCTAGAAGTCAGACTTCTGCCCTGTTGGTGCTCAGAGGTCTTTAACCTCAGAAGCTACTGCACCCCCTTTCCGTGGAAACACGGACACGACATCATAATCAATCGGTTAGACAGCCTCATGGAAGAAATAGGTGTTTTTATAGGCAATGGAAATGTTGAACTTCGTGAAATGGGCAATTACTACTCAAGAAAAAAAATTACCCAAAACAAAAGGAATAATAAAATTTTCACAATTATCAAATTTTTGACTTAATTCTTTTTACAATTATTAAAACTGTTTAGCTTTACAAGTATAATAATATGCCAACCTGACAACAAAACATTAAAATAAAATAGAAATAAATATAACAACATGTTATTATTGCTCTACTTCAGAAACAGATTTTTTTTTAATGTGTCTAAATTGTTTTGAATATTTCTCTCATTTTATTAATTTACAATATAAACTACATGAATCAGAAGGATATTGACAAAGTCTTAAATCTAATTTTGAATAAATTAATTACATGGCTCACTCCTTTTAGTTCCCTGATGAGCCTATTTTAGTTGAGTGAATTAAAACATAAGTTTCTTTATAAGCAAGAAAGATTTTAGAAATAAACATTGAATTGAAAAATATTTTCATGATTACACATGTCAGTATGCGTGTAATTTTCAAGATTTTAAGTCTGATGCGTTTATAAATTATAGTCTTAATAAATGATAATAAATTTGTGACATTCAAAAATAAACAAGTTCATTAGAAACCTTATTTCCCCGATGCTATTGCAATAACATAAATCATAATTTTTTCTTTTATTTCATAAAACAAAAGTAGCTTGTTTAGTTTTAGTTATATTAACGTCCCGTTTTAAAGCAATTCTAGGGCTACTTTGGGACGGACCTCGTAATTTTGAACAACTCCCATCTCCAAACTTCCACACCACACAAGCAGGAGAACGTTTGGCACCGATGGATTTAGTGTGCACCAGACCCACTTACGCGGCTGTTCTTCGGTGGAAACAGGTCTCGAACCTGCAGCACTACAAAATTGATGACAACTGGCAACGTTTTATGATGAATCTGAATATTAAAATTTTGTTAGAGCCCACCATTTTCTATGTATAATTAGTCTACTTAAGTGAACATCTTTTCGTCCATAAGCCTTTCCAATCATCTTTAATATTCTGACGTCATAATTATTAATGAAAATTCATTTTAACATTTAAATACATTTGTTTTAATCTTAATATTGTTACAAACCTGTGGTTTTGCTTTCCCGCGCTAATACTGTCATCGTAAGAAAGACAGATTGACAGTAATGTGTATTGAATTGTGAGTGGGTGTGACGTCAGAGGTACTAAGGCTTGGCGACCATTTGGCTACGTGGCGACGAATTTGGCGACAAAATGGAAAGTACCTGAAATATCGAGAATTTTCCCGATCCGTCCACTAGGAGCCGAGATACAGCTAGAACGCTCCTGATTGGTCCAGAAGTTGTTAGCCCCGCCTTCCACCGGTATATATATAAGTCAGGAGGCTGCGGTGTAAATCAATAGTTTACTCATCACGGCAATTTAATGAAAGCAAAGTCCATCTTATCTTGCCAGATCGAGGATAAGCCCCTACCGGGGCTAGGCTCCCCGTCAACCATCCACTGAACGCGGTGTAAATCAATCAAGTCGGATAAAGTCGAAGCGAAGCAGCGGAGAAAAGGGAAAGGAGATCTGAGGAAGAATCCAGTGGAGTCAAGCCGAAGTGCGGCAGTGGAGAGAAGCCAAAGCTGAACGATCTAGTGTTCAACGAAGACGAGGAGCGCTGTGGAATTTATCGAGAAGACCTAGAGATATAGAGGTGTCTAACTGAGGAGTCCTGAACGGAGGACTGTTGTGTAGCATATACTGACGAAGCCTGCGTCGTGTGTCGTAGCTCATTGTGTCGTCGGGAACGGAGCTGTCCCGAACTAAGGAGTAGTCCCGTTGGGCGAAGTAGTGAGTGGACAGCAAAGGCAAGAAGAGACAGAGGAGTAGTTCAGCCTGTTCTGGAGAGACCCAGGTGGTGTAAAGTGAATCCCTTAAAGATTCCCTCTCCGGCTGAATCCTGTCTGGCCGCTCTGTGAGCTGTGGACATTATCACTACAGAATTTCTGCCTGTGGACTATTATCTGCAGTGTGCTGTCTTGTGTGTTCGTCTCGGCTGTAAATAGTTGTCTCTTATACATATTTGTGTTGTGAATATTTGTCATCAGTGTGCTGTCCTGTCCCCGTCCTGTAAATAATCGTCTGTGTTGTGTCTTCTACTAAAGGACTGATCATTTTGTGCGTCATCATCTAACACCATACACAACCACTATATACTAGGTAAAAAAAAACGAACCCGACGGATTTTAGGATATAGGAAATCCGTAACAATATCTATTATACTTCGCAAAAATAATCAAATGGTGTATTACAAATATATCTTGTTTGGATTTAATTGCAGGTTTTGTGGTTTTCACATTCTTAGCGGAACAATGCGGTCGCAAAGTACTGCTTTCTATATCCTGTATTGTCAATGCCTTTCTCCTTCGCTTATTCTTACTTAGAACTTAGTAAGTATCGGATCCTATTGCGCTTTGAAATTCAAAAAAGTTTAGAACTTTCACTGTCTTATAGAAAGAATGATCTCGAAATGATTTAAATTGTGCATATTGCATTTAGTCATGTTTATTTTCTTTCTAAATATCAGCTGCTTATTTTAAGGTAACTGACTGTGTTTGGAGCAAAATCTTTTGAAAATTTTAATTAAAAAATTTTGTTTTTAAAATGAATTGTTAATTATAAACTCGAAAATTAAGAAAAGTTTTATTTTATTTATATTTTTTGATGAATAGGAGAACTTTTAGAAAATTTAATTATCTGTGGAGAAAACTACCAATGATCTATGTCAAACTGTAATACCGCTATCATAATTCTCTTAGCACGCAAATTATGAAACTTAAAGCTTATTATAATATATTTTCAGGCATAAAATGTTTACAAATAGACAAAGAACTTAATAGCTGTACACAATTTAATGCAATGTAAGGATATTTATACGAATAATAAAGAATATTGTCCTAGTTCTGAATTCTGGATAAAGTAGAATAAAGGATTCTACTTTATTCTGAATAAAGTAGAATCCTAGAAATTCTGGATAAAGATAGAGGGGGAAAAATTCGTGACTTTCAACATAATTAAGTGGTTTTTAGATAACTGGCATGGTTAGGAGTAAAATTTTAAACTTTTTGTACACATTAGTTTTTTTTTTTAATCTAACGAAAATTAAAAACAGTTTTGAAACACAAACGTAAATTCTTTTGAGATGTGCTATATAAGTATGCTTCATCGAATTTTCAACTGGTTGCTATAATTTAATCTTTCATTAATATTGCCATGATAACTATGAAGTCAATATAATTTCGATAATAATTACGAACTATTTCGCAACTTTCATCTTTTTTTCTTCCTTCTTCTGGAAAAGAAGAAGGGAAGGGAAAAAAACCTTTTAAGATTTGAAGGCTGAATTTTTACAAGAACATTTTTATGTAAAGCAGTAAAATTATGAATTCGTTTATACTATAACTATAAATATTTTGCTGTCATTGAATAGGATGTTTAAATTTTAAGACTTTTAATAAAAATCAATGTTGCAAATTATAATATGAGTGTGATGTTAAATTGATCTCGATTATTTTAAACCTAGATTTATGAGCTTACTCTTGCAGCTAAATTGTGATTCTTCTCGTACTGTTTGCAGCTAGAGGACTCATGCTTGCTGTTTTCCAATTATTATATATAGTTACACTAGAAGTATGTGCAATTTCTGTAAGTTTTAAAATGCATAAAATATTTATTATTTATTGCTAATTTATAAATAACTCATTTTGTTGGTTATATTTATCTTAAACTCAATAACAATCTGATACTTGCTGAAACATAATTTGTTTCTTCTTTTCTTAATTAATGCACTTTTGATACACTAATATAAAGCGATAAATTATTTAATTCAGCTTCAGAACTAATGAACATATTACTTAAAAATTTAATGAGTTTTTTTGCAAATTTTTTATAAATTTCCTTTACTTTATAATATAGTATACACAATGAAAAGAAAACATTAAATTAAGTTTGAAAATATATTTTATGCACAACTAATAACAAAGATTTGCTCTATTTGATAATATTTTACTTCAAAGAAACTTGAAATTCTTCAATATGTTGTGAAAAATCCTTATATTTGTTATTTCTAGGTACATCTAACGACATTTCGCGCACTTGGAATGGGGTTTGGTAACTTTTTCAGGATAATGGCAGGCTTTATAGTGCCATATGTATCGCAAGTGAGTAATTGCTTAAATTTAATATATATATATATATATCAAATCTGCATAATTTTAATACCTTTTCAAATAAAAAAGCTTTCACAATTTTTAGTGAAAAATATGTCAGTTTTATATTTAACCATGTCTATTCAGCATTGATTTAAAACTTCTACTTTTTTATATTCATTGTACTTGATATAGTACAAATAGATACAGTTCCCCCATTTTTTAAATTTTTTAGCCTTTTTTTAAATGCTAACTGTTTTCCTAATCTCAAAGATTTAAAAAAAAATTGAAAAGAATTTTTTCTAAATGAATTACCATTTTTTTAAAAAATTACCGCAGCATAAAGGTTTTATAAATATTTCAATAGATGGAAGCACTAGAAATAGGATACAAACAAATGCTTAGATTTTTTTTCACTTTCTTAAAATGAATCAAGCTAAAGTTTTAACTGTCTCTTATTAATTACTAAACATAGTCGAAATCCTGATTTTATCAAGACATTTCCATGAGTTTTAATGCAGAGTCAGAAATTTTACTGTAGAATGAAATGTTTTGATATAGAGTATGAGTTCTATATCGTTCATTCATTTGATCTTAATTTTATATTTTTATTTATTCCTTTAATTCAGATTTTAAAATAATGGGAACGAAAGCAAATAAAAGCTAGTAGATTTTTTTACTGAATCCTAATTTTTTATTTGAATAAATTTTTCAGTATTTAACGGTGCTGAAAATCGGTCATGACATTTCGAATGAAATTGATAATGCTTCCTTTCCAACGCAATTTAAAGTAAACATTGGAATTAAAAACATCAAAACAATAAACTTACAGAACAATAATTCATTAAATGATAGATTTTTTTCTTTATAAATGAGATCTTTTTCTAATTTGGAAAATATTTTAGTTCATTGGCAATGACTTCTAAATGGATAAAATATTTGTTGTAATAATTAATATGATTTGAATTTCAATATATATATATATATATATATATATATATATATATATATATATATTTATATATATATATATATTCTTAAAAATTCATTAAAGACAAAGTTTGGCGACAAAATTTAAATTCCTAGCATGAATACAAAAACTCTTTGAATAACCAGAATTTGTAAAAAAAAATGCCATAATTCAGATTAATTAAACTTTTAACTAATTTAATAATATTTCAATTATATTGATTCAATTAGTATATATATTTTGATTGATCAAAATATTAACTATTCTAATAAAATATATCTTAAGTATAAATTCATTATCTTCAAAGTATGACTGCGTAAAATTTCTTAGCTCCAACCCCAACAGTCCCCATTATTTTTATGTAAAAAACTAAATTTACTTTAAAAAATGCCTTTAAAACAGAATGTTGTGGTAGCCTTGTTTTTACACATATTTAAGTATTTCAAATTCTATTTAATATTTTTGTGAATTTTGAGAATTCAGTCGTGACATTCTCCAAAATTTGTTCTAACGACATTTGGTTTTTAACCTGAGCTATATCTCTACACAAAATAGCTACCCAGCACATATCAAGTAAAGAAATAGAACTTATTTCATAGTACTTTCTGTTAGATGCAATGATATTCATTTTCACAGCTTTTAAACAAATACCTTAAGCCTCTTTTTCACAAGTCCTTCAAAATCAGCTCAGAAATGTTTATCACTACCTATAGTGATGATGAGAAACACTTACACTCGTTGAGAGTTTTAAAATTTGGGAAAAGAAAATATTGCTCAGAAACAAGGCTTTCAGATCAGAAGTCGTGTATATTTAAAGTAATAAGCATTCTTGAACGATCCTTCTTCAAATCCACCAAGCACATATCATTTGCAGTTCTGTTGTGAGCAACATGTAAGCAACACCCAATGAATTGTTGAGTCTTTTTGATGCATCTCTGATTGTGGTTCGACGATATTCCCTCCAGGGTTGGCCATCTAGCGGTGCAGTAGATGTTATGCACCCGGGCTCCGCGACTGAGGGGGGCCACATCGTGATTAAAAAAACAGTGTTCTGAACAATAAGGATGTTACACATACTACAAGTCTACAAGCTTGTTTCTATATGGCTGGTTGAGCATCGACTGGTACCTTTATTAGGCAAAGATCGCAGTAATATATACAAAAAGGCAGGAAATGATCATTTATGAACAAGGAAATTCCCATCAAATATGTTAGAGTGGCTTGCCCGTCATCCAGAAGTCGAGACTGAGACTGGGTTCAAGTCGACTTGCAAATCATCAGCTATCTACTTTTGTCTATATCTAAAATAATAATTTTTTTTCAATCCTTTACATTTGCCAGCTACTAAATACAATAAATGCTGAACCTTCTTTCAGCAAATTAAAATTAAATAAATTATAATCCTCGGTCAAGCATATGGGTATAGTGCTTAAACGCTTTTGCTGTACAAAGTATCGAAAAAGAAATTTGAATAATTGTAATTTCCTGCAGTAATTAATTGCAAAAACAAAACCACTCATCATTAAATATATACTCAAATGCTCGTTGCTGTTTCTTTACTTTCCTAAAATTTTGGGGCCCCCAAATGGCTCCTGCACCTACGTCTCTGCATAGAGAAGACCAGCTGGGATTCCTTCATTATTGCAGTAACTGTGGCGGTACTTACTTCTGTTAGAGTAGTGACTGGAGAACCGAATCTATCTTTCTTTGAAATTAAATGTCTAATATCTTCAAACATTTTAAACGTAATTTAACTGTGATGTAGAAAAGATAGAGATTCTGTAAGCTTTCTATAGAAACAAATAGGTTTCAAATGACAGTTTTTAAAAGCAAAAGCAAAATTTCTGTGAGGCGACGTGTAATTGACAAAATATCAAATCCATAGCAGTTTAGTTATATATATATATATATATATATATATTAAAATTTTTATAAATTACTTATATTAACTTAATTAAACTAATTAATTTCAGCATAAGCACATTTCTAAAAAGAAATTGTTTAAAGAAAAAATACGTATTTAGAAATTCATAATAATAAATAAAAAAACGAAAGCGTTTTACCTAAAAAAAAACATACTTATAACACGGTAATCCGTTTCAATAAATTCCCTTCTTTCTGTTTGAGAAATCAATTTTCAATAAGCTTATTAATAATTAGCCGCCTTTGGCGACCAGCTGGTCGCCATGAGTAATGGGTTCTAAAATTTTTCAATTAAATCACATATTCATTAGCCTTGAAGTAACTTTGGGCATTGATTGGCCTGAAATTAATATTTTCTTTAAGATGATGGACTGAAAATTCTAAAAAAACGCGTTTTCCTAATAATATTCTTTAATTTTATAAATCAGTCAGTTTTAATGATTAATTTATAAGACTGATTAATGTAGCAACTTTTATTTAAAATTTTAATAAAAAATATTTTGTAAAATATGGCTCACAGAGCAAAGTATGAAGAAATCTCAAACTCATTATTCATAAATACATTGTTTGTCTCAAGCTACATAAAATGTAATTATTTACTTCATTTAGATCAAATTAATAGTATCAAACAATATATATGCCTATTAATAATATTTTACAAATTGGCCTTTGGAAAGGAATTTGAATGCATATCCTGTATAAATTCAATCCTGTATAAAGATAATTTATTCAATTAATGATATAAATATTGCAAACGATTTCTTAGAATCCTTTGCCTTGCATTTTTTAAAGAAAATATTACATTTTATATTTATTTCATTTTATCCAATCACGTGCTAAAAGTTGCATTTCTTCAGATTTAAATTGCGATGATAGTTTTTTTTAATTTTTTTTTTATTTGAACTTTTTTCAAAATGATGGCAACACGGTGATAAAACCGAATTTTTTCCCTTTGACGTGCTCTTGCAGATTTTATAGAAACCTTAGCTTTTCATTTATTTTTTTATAAACTATCACATTTTATAATGAAAAAAAAAATATTGAATTAATGATACAGATATTGCAAACGATAATAGAAATATGCCATTCCAATGCATATCCTTTACCGAAAAGAAGATTTATTGAATTAATTATTTAGATATTGCAAACTATCATATAATCCTTTGGTTTGCATTTATTTTTTTAGAAAATATCACATTTTATATTTATTTTATTTTATCCAGTCACGTGTTAAAAGTTGTATTTCTTTAGATTTATTTTGCGATGATAGTTTTTTTTTATTCGAACTTCCGGCTTTCTTTTATTATATCCAGTCACGTGATAAAAACATGGTTAAAATGTTTCATTAAAAATAGAAGCTAAAATTATACATTAAAACACTGATACCGTTCGAAAGCTAATGTTTTAATCTTTAAATTGATATAAAAATCATGTTTGTGCAATATTATTTTCGGAAGTTATAGCGGAAAAACATCGAAATTTTGCTTAAATTTTAATTAATTCAAATTCTAATTAAAAATTCGAAAAAAGAGCTCCGAGGTGCACATTCCCGACCTCCAAGGTATACATGTACCAAATTTGGTAGCTGTAGGTCCAACGGTCTGGCCTGTAGAGAGCCAACACACGCACACATACACACACACACATTGAACTTTATTATAAGTATAGATATACTAAAAATAACAGACTAGGAAACTCCAAAGTTTTTATTTCATTCATTATATATAATATCGTGATTCCAGGCAAATGATTTGCGCATACATTTTAAAAAGCGATTCGCGAACGCTTTTAGAAGACGACAAGAAAAAACGAAAGGTAAATTTTGAAGCTGTTAATTCAATCTGTTATGCAAGACATTTCTTCCAAAATTAATTACTTAAAAGAGAAATTGGTTTAACTTTTCGACTCACAGCTGAATATATGTATATGTGTGTATCTGCACAGTCACATCATTTTTACAGCAGCTGAAACTAGCTGTTTGAACAGTTTTAAGAGCCAGTTGACGGCATGACTTCATTTGAATAACAACACCTTGCTGCGCAAATAATTTTCGTTTCTTAGACATTTGCAAACAATGAGAAACAAAGTAGGGTATATTGATTTATAGAGCTTTACATATGAGGAAAAGAAACAAAAGAAAATCTAAAAACGTTTACAAATAAATACATGCATTTAACTGTTTTCATTCGCAACAACAGAAAAAGAGCTACTTTATGAAAATATTATTTATTAAATTTTAAAAAAACATATTTGTGATACATCAAACTGTTCTTATTAAAAGTCCTTGCTCATAACTTTTAAGTATCAGAAAACATTATGCAATCCTATATCAGGTAATAGGTGTATGTTTCATAACGCACGGTCGAAACACAAGCGATCGCTTCTACAAAATGCTTTGACGCAATGATGTCTGAAAATGAAATGGGATGTTCTCCGGAATATTATGCTAATATTAAAGATTTGAACAAGATGAATTCTGAAAGTAAGTGTTTAGTTTTACCGTTTACATAATTGAAATTGTATATAAATATTCGTTTGTTGAAATTTAATCCATAATTTAATTATTCACAATATTTAATTTTTTATATTATTAACTATTAGTAGATCCACATTTAGTGAAAAAGCGACTGAAACTAAACATCCTAGCCCATGCTTATATTGAATTTTTTGAAGTGTTTAAAATTTTTATATTTCATAATATTCGATAAGTGCAGTTTATGCTGATAATATAATATCATAATAGGGCTCAA
>JAPMOQ010008526.1:3354191-3397667 GCA_026543055.1 Argiope trifasciata | reverse complement strand
TACAGGGGCTTATAAATTTATTTTTATTTCACATTTTTGAATTTCATGGTATAAATACTGAATATTATGCTTGTTAAAAATATTGTCGCTATTTAAATTTTAATTTCCAATCAGTTTTGGGGGAAAAATGTCATCACAAAATAAATCAAACATGTTAAATTTTGATGGTTTTAAATATATTTCACAAAAGAAACACGAGTTATTAAAAATATACAGTTTTCATAAGAATTTACAACAATTAAAAACAAATTATTAATTACGTTTCTTTTAAGCACTATTTGGTTAATTAAAATGCCTAAAAAACTTTAAAAAACAGTCATGGAAGTTATTTGCTATTTGTTCTATTTTTCCACAAATCATCAATATCTAAAGTAGTATACATTGGAAATAATGTACACAATAGTTTAATGCCATCAAGCATATATTGGCATTTACGATATTTAGATTATAAATGAACTTTCATTTTCAAATTCTATTTTCATTATACTATCTAAAATGTAAAAAAAAAAAAAAAAAAAAAAAAAAAAAAAAAAAAAAAAAAAAAAAATCTGCTCAGCAAAAGTAATAAAGAATAAAAATGAAACATCTAGAGCAATATGAAGAAAAAACATTAATTATTAAAATATTATGCATGACTAAAATATAGTTTATTATGAATAAATCAGTAAATAATAGTTGAAAAGTGTGGCAACCCATTATTTAATTGTCATATTTCAAGAGCAGATGTCAGAAACATCGATAAATCAAGAAATTCTGTTGTATAAAGTTGAAATTTTCTTTTTTTTTTTCACTCATCAAATTCAGATTAGACATTTAGAGCATCTATGTACTTTGATAGGCAAATTCCGACCATAGATACTTTGTGACAAATTTAATGATCTGCTTATCGTGATAAAACGATATAGTGGTACTTTGAGGAAATAATACCATAAAATGTCAGAAGATAACATTTTCTAGAAACCTAAATATAATTTTCGTCGCATTATAATCCTCAAGGTATTTCTTTTGCAACATTTGTAGCGAGTAAGATTATACGTAAAATCACTGACTAAGAAACAACTTTGTACAACACTAATCGATACCAAATAGGCCTCAAGTTTGATAAACAAGATTTGCAGACACCATGAGTAAGCATCGAATTCCTCTGTTTTGTTGTCATTTTCAGTTTACTTCTCTTCCTCCTGTTTTTGTGTTGATATATTTTGTCAGCATTTTTAATGTCATTAATTGACTTTCTTTTTCATTTTTGCAAAGGTTGTAATTTTAGTTCCACATTTCTATTCTGGAATTATTTCTTTCGAACTATTTAAATCTTTTTAACAAGATTTCGAAAATATCAGTTAATATTTTTCACCATAATTAATTTTCTTTTAATAATTGTATTAAAACTCTTCATATTTTGTCTTGTTATTCTCTCTCTCTCTCTCTCTCTCTATATATATATATATAAGCAAGAAGTTAGTATATAGTTAAAAGCTCTTAGCCTATTGCTAATATATTCTTTCTTTTCTTTTTATAATTATTGGTTGAATATTCTTATTTAGTTTTATTTTATATATATTCTATGTATTTTTGCTTTATTTAGTGATGTCTTTAATGTTGTTTTGTTTTGTGTCTTAAATTGGTGGATCTCTTTAGCTTTAATTTTCGGGGGATTTTCGAGACACGAGGGATCAATATTGTTGGACATTATCTGATTCTTCACAGTAAAAATCTCTTATTTTGAATAGTTGCCTGAGGTTGAGAAAGTTTGAAGCCTTGAAAAAGTTTTCAGGCCGGAGTCTTTTTCTATTTGTTGTAATTTTGATTATGCTGTATTCCTTTTTACTTGGCTTATATTGTTAATTTATTTAGATTCACCTTCAGTAGATTTTAGTAGTAGCTGCATTAATTTTTAGTTTCGTTCCGTTTCCTAAATTATATTAATTTAGGTTTGTTTCATAAATAGGTTTTATTTCATTTGACTCTTATCTTGTTTTTACTTTTTGTAATTTAATTCTGAATTTAATTTCGAGTACAAAATAATTTGTTTCATTTCCAAAATTGTTTTTAGTTTCGTTTTTAAGAAATAATTTCATTTTTAAAGCATTTTGAAAATTGGTTTTAATTATTAAAGGCTTTTATGGTTGATTACTTACATATATATTCTCTTTTCTATGTTTTCACATATTACCACTTAACGATACCTATTCAAAAGAGTTAGAAATTACAGACAAGACGGCTACTCAGAATGAATGGGCTGTAAATAAAATAACTAAAGATGTTACCACATTAAAGGCGTGAGTCGTAGTACTACGATTTGATCCGCGTTACTTAGTATACTTTCATCAAGATCACCCACTTTTAATGTGTTAATAGCAGAAAAATTCTACATTCCAAATAAAATATCCTAAATTTCAGATAACTGCAATAAGTATACACAATTTGTTTCCAAATGATTATTAGATAAATTGGAATAAAATCAATTAACGATTTATAATATATTGAAATTTCAAAAATGTATTAACTATCTGGTTTATTAAATTCAGAATTAAAATTATAATTATTAAGGCTAAATTCATTTAAAATGTAATATTTCCCTATAATCTATCATAATACTTGAATGCAAAACTATCATGATAATTGAATGCAACAAGAAAAATTGCAAGTAAGGAAATCATTAATAAAAAATACGGCAAGGTTTTTTATATATTTTATTTTTAGTCATTTATTTCTATAATATATACATTAAAAAATAAACAATAAAAAGGATTAATTGTTAGAAAATAAATCAAAATCGTATATTATCATTTTAACTTCAAAATACATTGGAATGCGATAATAAATTCACGATATTTGGTGACCTAAACACACCTCTGATTGCCTGTCATAATTGTAATGCATTCGATCTGCAGCTACAATTAACCATCTATAAATATTCAGATTTATTTAGAATAGATTGATTTTTTATTCTCAATTTTAGTCTCATAATGTTTAGTTTATAATATATCTAAAACTTAAAGGCTCGTTTATATATCAACAAAATTTCAGATTAAAAACCCTTATGTATAATGTTTCAGAAAAAAATTAAGTTCAAAGATTTTTTTTATTGATTTTAGCTTATCAACACTTAAAAATAGTATGAAATGGCTCTTTACCAATGCTTTCATCATTTATAATTTCACAGTCCTATCTCATGAGAAACCAATTTATATAATTACTATCACATTTCGCTTTTTTATTTTCATTAATGTCAAAATTACTAAGTTCATGTCATAGTTTATATAATTTCAAAACGGACGTCATTTTTTTAATGTTTACAACCTACATATGCAAACATTTGACTTCTTTTTATAATTTTTAACCAAATTAAAATTTACGGAATTCTAATTTCATTTCTTTTATTACGAATAGGTGTAACTTTTACCGTGGATGATGTTGTCAATAAAGCTGGTTACGGAAAGTTTCAAATAAGGTTGCTCTTTTTGTCTGGCTTAGTTTGGGTAAGCGTTCCTTCTGAATTTTAGCCTTTCAGAGCTAAAACGAAACAAAATGAACGGTGATTAATGCTTTAATTTCAATGAAATTGGTTTTTATCTTTAAATTATACTTATTTTTAAATAGTGACATCAATAAATTATCATTGATAAATGAATAGCATTAAAACTGATTAGTCTCTCATATCACCTATAAAATACGAATATGATCTAAAAAGATAATATAAAAAATTTAATTAAAAACTAAAATTTAGCCATATGAGTTTTATTGTGTGTTTATAATTCATTAAGCATTTACTTTTTAAAAGGCGCGCTTTATAAAATATTCATTCGAACTGCTAAGTTGCTGCTTACGAGTAATCTAAGAATATTCTGCTTCAAAATCTCCCTTAAAAATTCTGCAAATGTAATGATTATTATTATTGCAATTATTGCATTCGCAGAATTTTTAAACGAGATTTTGAAGCATTATTTGAAATTATTGTTTGCCAAATTAGGGCTTAGAAGTAAGAAGCCAAGAAGACACCTTTAAGTTAAACAGGAATTTTGAAAAATGTTCTCCCTTCCCAAAGCCTATTAAAAGCAGAAATCATGGATCCATTTTGACTGAAAATGAGAAACTTCTCTTTTACTATTTGTAATGAACCTATTCATGATGCATGTCATGGTGTATGATTATGGCGGTTTGTATTGTGGGTGTCACGCCAATGAGAAGATTAAATTCCGCCAAGGATCGACCTCGCGACCTGCTGTAACATATAGGGAACTATACAAAAGTGATCACCTGTGCTAAGTGGCTGTTACTGGCTTATTAAGATACCACTACAATACTCCCTTGCCAATGAGTTCCTGGAGAGACGAACGATTTTATATTTTCAAGCGTTATGGCGAGCGAAGAGTGTTTCTGTAACGCCAAGTGTTATGGTGAGCGAAGAGTGTGTTCATTGTCCGAGGTCAGCAATGTGGCGGGTGGTATTTGTGGTAGAGAGGTAATAACGCCAATAGGGAGTTTGAATTTTGCCAAGGATCGAACTCCCGATCTTACGATTTGCAGCCGCCTAACATATTTGTTAGACAAAAGGGATCACCAATGTTTAGTGGCTGTTTCAAGCTTATTAAGATACCACTACTTGATGATGAAGGAAGGAAAGCTGCTTCATTAGAAATCTTTTGATATAGCATTTGTACATGTGCATTTGTTTGTTCAATTATATCAATGTCCAGTTTTAAATCAGCACTAGGGCTATATTAAGACGGACCTCGTAATTTGTAACCACTGACAGATGACTATGATGACATCTGACCTTTCTCTCTAGACTTTTACGCCATGCAAGTGGCAAGACATTTGGCTTCGAAGGATTTAACGTGAACCAGATCCGCGTACACGAGGGTTCAGATGTGGAATCGGGTCTCGAGCTTTTCAGTCTAGAAATTAAAACGGTACCATCAAGACACAATGGTCCACCTTGTACCATTTGTGAAAGCAAATGTAATAGGCACAAATACGATTTATTACTAAACAATAGAATGATTTTTAAAAAATTAATAAAATTTTTAATATATTCCTCGAACAAGAAACAGAATGCTGTTGATATTCAAATGCTAAAGTTCTTGTTCACTAAATTAATTCCTTCGCATTAAAACTAAGTGAGAAGTATCAGAGAATGTTTTCATTGTTTAAGCGAAGATGTAAAATTCCAAAAGATACGAAATAATAAGGTACATCTAAATAAGATATTAAAATAGATATTTAAAGTTATTCACAAAAACATGTAATATTACTGGTAAACTTCCTATTGACGAATTAAAACTGTTTACAGATTGGAGATTCCTGTGAAATCTTTATCATATCAATTGTAAGCCAATTTCTAGCATGTGACTGGATCTTAACTAGGGAACAGCCAGCCATACTTACATATGTAAGTAAAATCAAAAAAAAAATGTGAAAATTTCTATTTAAAATTATGATTTTCATTCTAATATATCACAATTTTCAAAGCATATTATTCCAAAACAACGTTTGGAATTGCACAATTTGAAATTACACTGAAGTGACAAAAGTCATGGCATAGCAATATGCAAATATACAGATGGCAGTAGTATCGCAGAGAAAAAGTATAAATGCGCTGTTCGTTTTCCAGAACTTTCATTTGTGTTCAAGTTATTCAAGTGAACAGGTTTTTCGTGATTTATGGCGGCACGACGAGAATTAACAAACTTTGAACGTGGAATGTTAGTTGGAGCTAGACGCATGGGTCATTCCATTGCGGATATCGTTAGTGAATTCAACATTCCGAGATCCACAGTATCAAGAGTGTGCCGAGAGTATGAAATTTCAGGCATCACATCCCATCATGGACAGTGCAGTGGGCGACCACCTGCACTTAACGACCGAGACCGCCGACGTCTGTGTAGAATGGTCAATGTTAATAGACACGCAACACTTCGTCAAATAACTGCAGGAATCAATGTGGGACGTACGAGGGACGTGTCCGATAGGACTGTGCGGCGAAATTTGTCTTCCTTGGGCTATGACAGCAGAAGACCGACTCGAGTGCCTTTACTGACAGCACGACATCGCCTGCAGGGACTCTCCTGGGCTCGTGAGCATATCGACTGGTCCCTAGACCAGTGGAAAACCATGGCGTGGTCAGATGAGTCACGATTTCAGTTGTTACGAGCTGATGGTAGAGTTCGAGTGTGGCGCAGACCCCACGAAGCCATGGACCCAAACTGTCAGCAAGGCACTGTTCAAGCTGGTGGTGGCTGCATAATGGTGTGGGTTGTTTTTACATGGCATGGACTCGGTCTTCTGGTGCAACTGAACCGATCATTGACTGAAAATGGTTATGTTCAGCTGCTTGCAGATCACTTGCAGCCTTTCATGGACTTCACGTACCCACACAACGATGGGATTTTTATGGATGACAATGCGCCATGTCACCTGGCCAGAACTGTTCGCGATTGGTTTGAAGAACATTCCGGACAATTCCAGCGCATGATCTGGCCACCTAGATCGCCCGATATGAATCCCATCGAGCATTTATGGGACATCATCGAATGGTCCGTTCGTGCCCAAACTCCTGCGCCATCCACACTTTCACAATTATGGACGTCTATACAGACAGCATGGCTCAATATTCCTGCAGAGGACTTCCAACGACTTGTGGACTCCATGACACGTCGAGTTGTTGCACTTCGCCGGGCAAAATGGGGACCGACACGATATTAACAGCCATCCCATGACTTTTGTCACTTCAGTGTATAACGAATTGCAGTTACAATAGGAATACATAGGAACTGCAATGAAAATATGTACGATTTTAATACATAATTTCAAATTAATCAAAACTGCACCTAGATAAAATGTGAGAATTTTAAATGTTTTAAATTGTTAAACCATTTTCATGCCAATCTAGTAAAATAATTTCTATTCGAATGACACTCAAAATATTTATAATTTTTCATGAATTAATGAA
The DNA here is from genome assembly GCA_026543055.1 of Argiope trifasciata. Classification (NCBI taxonomy): domain Eukaryota; kingdom Metazoa; phylum Arthropoda; class Arachnida; order Araneae; family Araneidae; genus Argiope; species Argiope trifasciata. Next base: position 3,390,712 of record JAPMOQ010008526.1, on the reverse strand, counting down.
TTTATTTTCTGGTTATTTTCTATTATGTAAAATGTCAAAGATTCTTCCATGCAATTTTATCTTAACTAAAATGAAAGGAGTTCAAAGGGAAAATGCTGAATAAGCAAATACATATATTTTTACAATTCATCATTTTAAGAATTGTATTTATAATTTTAAATAGATTATTTTTTGTCATTTCAGCGTGAAATGCAAAAATGTTTTCTTTTCATTTTTTTGAATATTGTGCCGAAAGTATATTTTCAAGGTTTGATATTTCAAAATAAGTTAATATGCATTTCTACTTCAGCAAAAACATATTGGAATTACCTTGAAATAATTACTTCGGAAATGTTAATATGCATAGTATTGGCCCTTGTCAAAAATGGAAATTTTTAGTTGTTTTGTATTTCGAACAAAATATTTATCATAAATTTAATTGTAAATTTTCTCTTCCACTGGTAATTGATCCAGTTCTGCAAATTTTTAAATGTTAACGAATTAATATTTTTGCATTATTTTTATTTTATTTACTAGCTTATGATTCTAATATTTTTTAATTCTTATAGTATTTTTAAATTTTACGTTTTTATCATACACTGAAATTTCGTATTGAAAGAGTTTTTACAATCTACTGATATGCACTGAAAAAATATCAAAAACCCCTAACGTCTTTGATTGGCGTTTATGTTCTTCCATTGAACATGTAAGGGAAGAGGGTTTTTTTAATGAAAAAAAGTGAAACTTTCACTAATTCCAGTATATACTTGACTGAATTTGAGATGTTGATGTAGAATAACAATTTATATTATGAAAACTTTCATTTTTTTTTAGTTTGATATTAAACATTACACTTTATTGGGATTTATTTCAATTCCGGAATTTCAATAAATATAATTTAAATGGAACTTTACCACATGCCTTCATACAATATGACGATTATCTGCGAAACGAAATCATAATTGCGCAAAATATCATGTTGGTACAAGTACTATTTAACATGGATAACTACAGCCGATTTTATCGTTTAGTTTTATTTGCCTTTATGCTTTTCTAATATGCTAGTTTATATTTTCCAAAAAATCACTTTTGGACTAAGATGCACTGGTCTGTAATAAAGCTGCGAAATCTTTATTTATTTTTAATAAAATATTATGAAATTTATATTTAACGAATTCTAAATTAAAAAAATTTAAATCAATTTAAAAATAAAGTTTATTTGTATAGTATAAAAATAAGGCTTTTTTAAATTGTGATATATATTTTTTAAATGAGATTTCAGTATCATGAGATAATGAAAAGGATTACTAAGCAAAAATACTAAAAAAATTCGTTTATTCCAAGAAGTTTACTAAATTAATTTATCCAAACGCTAGATAATATTCATTTATAAAAAGTGACTCTATATTTTTTATTTTCAATTTATTATTTTTATTATTAAAATCACTATTCTATATGAAACAATATTCTTATTATTAAAACTAAATTATTAATTTTAATTATAACTTTTATTAATTCTAGTTGTAACGTGAGTTGTCACTTTCCCGAAAAGCTAATTTAAAATAATTCTTGGATGTTTGTTTAGCTTTTAAGAATCATTGTTTAAAAACCAAACAAATTTCTTTCACCTTTCATTTTTTTCCATGTCATAATTCTGTTGTTAATAATATTGTTTTTAAGGCTGTTTTTGTAGGGGTAGCCATCGGAGGCGTATGTCTTGGAACTATTGGGGATATTTTGGGGAGAAAGAAGGTAAATTTTATTTATTAAAATTAATAAAGATTTCAACTAAAATTTCCTATGCAATACAATCATTATATAAGTATTATAAGTCATTGATATCACTACTTAATTCAAATTAAAATATATTTTTGTTCTGAAATAGTTTTTTTTCGCAGCTAAAATTATTAAAAAATGCATACATTTATTTTCAACTGACTAACAAAATATATTTAGTAATCGTTTGCCTCATCATTCAGTTTCAAAAGTTGTAAGCGCATCAAAATATTTAACTTTTAAATAAAATACTATATATGCCGTACAGAAACTAATTTGTAAAAAATTCAATTTTAAATTTCATAATATTTGCAGCCTTTAATTAGAAAGTATAATTAAAACTAAAATGTAGAAAATAATTTCAAAACGTTTTTAAACTCCGTTTTATTAATGGAATAAAAAGTCAGAAGCAACGCTTTTTTTTTTAAATCAAGTAATATTATGATGAAATTAAAACATGATGAAATCATAATAAAAGATTTCTTGTTTATTTATTGAAACTTAAAATATTATAAAAGTTATTAAAGTTTTGATTGTTAAATTTTGATTGTTTTGATTTTATAAAAGTTATTAAAGAACTGTGCATTGCTAAGGGGTCCAACATACATTTTTTCATTGATATATTTTATAAAATCATTAAAGTGAAATAATAGAGATATTCTAAAAAGTTAGAATTCAGCAATCACTCTTAGAAATTTCAACCAAATAACACTAATACTAATGCCATCAAGAATATCTACACTTCTAGTAATAGTTAAATATATACATACAGTATGCAAATTAAAAAAATGATTCCTAGAATGCTAAAATTTTAATAGCAGATCATTTTCTGTAGGATGAAATTTTATATTCACTTTTGAATGTGAATATAAAGTTTTGAAAAATTCAGTCGATTTGATATTAAAATAAATCGTAAACGTAAATATAATTTAATTTATTCTATTTTTTTTCTATATGTCTCACACTTTGATAATAATAAATCTAAAAAACTATAACTTCTACTCATTTCAGAATTCGTGTTTTCTTTTTCAAGTTTTTCAATATTTATTATTATTTTGTATTACCCTGCATTTCACAGGCACTTGCAATATCAATGTTTATACTGTTTGTTGTTGGCTTTGGAAACGCATTTGTTCCTTCATTTTTGTGGATGGTGGTGTGTAGAGGTATCATTGGCTTCGGTCTTGGAGGAGCTGGCCAGGGGTAATTTCAGCCATTTTGTATCACAGTTAGTTTTCTTAAGGCTTTTTTTAAATTTTCAATCAAGCATAGTTATGAATTCGAAATTTTCTTTTTTTCATTTCAGCTTAGCTGTGTGCACTGAATATTGTCCAACTCATATTCGTGGGAGAGCGGCATTCTTCTTGTGTGTAGGAAATCTTTCTTGAAAAAAAATATATATATTTGTAATTAAATTAAAATTTAAAATTTTTAAAATTTGTATTTATTCTGAATAATAATTTCATCTAATTTAAATATTATTATATTGTTATCATGCATGCTTGTTATTATCAGAATTTAGAATCTTTTAAGCATTGTATGAATTGTTCAGTGGAAGTTATACGATCATACAATGCTTTAATTTTTTTACCTATTGCGGTTGACAGTAGTATTAAACATTAATGTCCAACCTGAACTTATCATCCTGATTTAGTTAATTTGAGAATATACTAATTAGCTCTAACAATTGCTATAATCAACTTTATTAGAAGGTCTACTAATTATCTGAAAGATTTATATGTGAATAGTTGGCTGCATATTTAGTTAACAATATTTCATGACGAGGTTCAAATTAAATGCTAATTATTTAATGCTGCATATGTTGGAATTTGAAAAAAGATTAGAGGATTTTTATTCACCAATCATCAATTAATAATCAGCATAGAGCAATATAATAATTGTCAGCACACAGCTTTTATAAAATTGTATCGAAATAATGATGTAAATACACATATACAACAATTTTCTTTAGAATCAGATAGGGGAAAAAATATGTTTTATTTACTAAGTTTCTTTGAATATAACATTATCTATACGTAGCAACATATATTCTCTTATAAAGAAAAAAAAAAGATCTATAAAGCCGACACAGTTCGTCAATTAGATTAAACAAGTCAGCTGTCATTAATATTGATTGCATAAACTATAATATTTTACTAATATATTAAACTATAATATTATACTAAACTATATACTTTAATAATTATTTATAATATTTTATTATAACTATAATATAATACTAAAATACATCAATGTGATTTCTAATATTATGTTACCTAATAATGTTTATAATATTGGTTAAGTCTAAAGAATTATTTGTTACTTACAGCAGTAAATCAATACATATTAATAATTTGGAATACAGAAAAAAACTATAGCAAAAATCAGAAATGCTTATCTTTATTCATTGGTTTAAACAAAGTAAATATTTCACTCTTAATTAATTGATTGTATATTTCTCAAATTCTAGTTAACTTACTAATGTATATCATATCCATATATAAAACACATATGTAGAATATTTATATTCACTGCTCTGGTTCATTTTGGTGCCTTTAAAATTTTTACTCTTCCCACCAGCGTAAAATTCACAATTTGATTTCGATGCATAACAATAACTGTAAAATTAAGTCAATATTTTGCTTTTAAACCTACAGAAATCCATTGAAATATTCCAATTCTGATTCAGGATTACCACAATGTGGAAATTGATTCATCAAATAATCCTGATAATCCTGAAGTCCTTACTAATTAAAATAAATTACTACATAAATATTTGCAATGAGTTTTTCAAATATTTCAATTTCTCTTTGAAAATATCTGGTCAATCTTGCCTTCATAACTAATCTTTTCAAAAAGTAGTTCATTATCACTAAAATGTTTCTATAGATTCTTTTAAAATAATTATTTATGCATCCAATTAAATTAATCGCCAAAAAACAATTTTCTTTCTTTGTTTCAGTATTTTTGGTCATTTGGCACAATTATGGTCATTCTTATAGCATGGGTGGTGATGCAATACCAAAACAGCTGGCGTCTTCTGTTGATGATTCTTTGTCTTCCATCTTTGATAGGACTGGTATCTTTAAAAGTAAGCACAGTACTCATAATCTAACGTCTTTTTTTCAAAATCTTTGTCTAAACGTATTGAATCTCCTTTCTCTTCATTTTATACGTTGATAAAAGTAATAGGCTCTGAATAAGACAAATTTGTTCCAAATGATCTTTAAATCAAAGGCGAAGATACGAAAGTCAAATAACCCCTTCCCCTCCCAAAAGAAGGGACCTTTACTGAGAACTACTGAAATTAAATTTAAAAGATTAATGGGATTTACTCGTTCTGTTAGAAATCGAAAAATTAAATAGCTGCTTGACTTTAGCTCATGAAAATGATGCTCAGATTCTAACTTACACAACCCCTGTTTACAAAAGGCTCTTTCATACATCTCAGGGTAGAGAACAACCACGCCCGAACCAGGATTCGAACCCAAACCCCCATAACCACGGGACGTTAGGCCACGTTTTTAGGCCAGGACGCTGGCCTAATCTTCCCACAAATAAAAAAAAAGTAAGTAATTTTTAAAACTATGTTTTGATATTTTTGAATCATTTTCATAAATGTGAGTGCATAATTATTGTAAGCATAGGGGAAAAACAAAATAAAATTATTTTGGAAATAATACAAATATTGTTCAGAAATTTTACTGAGTATCATCACGTTTATTACTCGTTTTTTGTTAAAGTGCTTTACTTGAATTTTAGAATGAGCAGGTTTCAGTTTTCGACTTCTGGGTTCAATGCTTTAAACAAATGCGTCAATTAAATTCTAGAAATAGGTCTTTATCTGTATTTACATTATTTCATTTTAATAATTTTTCTCTAGGAGTACTTACATTATTTCAGTAATATACATTTTTTTAGGCAAGATTGGAGCGTTCCAGGTGTAAAGAAGAATTTAATTTAACTTAGCCTATGTTTCATATTGGTGAAAACCTATTCTCATAATCGAATATGCACCCATTTTTTTAAAGAATTCGAGATTTGGAATTTTGTACATTAGAGTGTCTTTGATAACAATATACTATTACAGTACTTGAGCGCTCAATGATCCATTCCCAGGTAACGCAGCTTGTCGCACAGTATTGTACAATATTGCGGGATATTATTTGATTCTAAATAATATTCCACAATATAAAACAATAGTGCGAATATTGAATAATGTCATACAGTATTGTATAATATTTGTGTGCTACTAGGGCTGGCTTACTTGTTAATGTAATTTAGTTTTGTTCAATTTATAACTAATTATTTTATATTGAGTTAAAAATTAAAAACTAAACAAAGGGGAATATTTAAAAAAAGTTGTTCTTTTATTGCATTATTAAAAAAGTTCTAAAAATTGTGTTGCCAAAATTCTTATTTATTATCCTAGTAGCACAAAATATAGTACAATATTGTATGACATTGATCGATATTCGCAATAATGTTTAATATTGTGGAATATTGATTAATATCATATTATATCGCATAATAGTGTACAATATTTATTATAGGATGTGCTACCGGGGTAATTGTATTTATAAAAATAAGTATAGTTTTAAGTGAACAAACATTTACTGGAGGAAAAACAGCAATTGAAAAGCTTCAGAAAAATAGTCCAAATTATTAATCACATATTTTTAAAACAATTGAAAAACTCAAAATTATTCGCTTATTATAATTAACTTCATTTGAAAGCATTAAAAAACATTACTTCGGCTCATAAAGTTTCAATTTTGAGTAAAAACTACGAAGAGAATAACTGTGGTGTAGAAACCTCTACATAAAACAATAATAATTCTTGTAACAAATATCACAAGCAGATCCTTAACATTTCTCAGATTTTAATACAAAATAGCATTTTTTAGGTTGGAATACAATTTTTCTGCGAGCTATAACATAACTAATACATATATAATAAATTATTCATTGCTCTCAAAAATTTTTTGATCTCAGCAATACAATTCTGATGCTTCAAATCCCCAGATAGCACAGTCTGTTGCACTATATTGTACAATATTATATAATATATTAAACAATATTGAAAATTTTGATAGATATACATAATTCTGCAATATTTGTGTGCTACTAGGAATTATCTACACGCTAATCTTTTTTATATATTTCTTGCAAATTAATGCTTCGAATTTTTCCGTAGTGGTATCCTGAAAGTGCTAGATACTATTTGGTAAGTGATCGATACGACCGAGCAGTTAAAATACTTCAAAAGGTTGCCACAACGAATGGAACTAGCTTAGCATCAGGGCATCTCGTTCAGGTGATCGCAGAAGAAAGAAGAGGACATTTCCTCGATCTGCTCTCTAAAGAATACAGGCTGACAACTTTGATTCTTTGGTACACATGGTGAGTATATACCAAGTAATAAAAGAAACGGAAATGTTATACAGTGTTTTATTTATACGAATAAATTCTTTTGAAAACTTTTTGTGTTATACAAATGTCATACCAGCAGAATTAAATACATCTCTGTACAGTTTAATGCAATTCTTACAACAATTATATCATTTGAATGTCATTTCCCAAGGGAATCCAATCTGTGAAAACGTTAATATACCAGAAGATATATTTACACTACAAGAGGCAGCAATGTCCTATACGAAAATTTTAAAAAGTAATGGACAACGACTTCCATTTCATCACCAAAAATTTACCTTAAACTAACGTTTTAACTCAGATTTTTGATAATCGGGAAATAAAATAAAAAGGGCTAAGATTTGGTAAAAAAACTCGATGGCTAAGAAATATCATAAGGTTCCTCGATGTATTTTATTTTAATAAATGTCAAAGCTGACAATAAACAAAAATTTTTAAAAACTTGAAATTGAATGATTGGATTTTATTCTTCTTACATAAAAACAAATGAATAAAATTCATAATCATAATTTTGTTGGAAAACAATATAAACAATTTGGAAACCTTGCAGTATTATAAAAATAAACATTTCTTCTCTTTCATTTACTATGTAATTTTGCTTGAACTGATACTTCATTTTAAATATAAACAGAATTACCTTTACTTAAGGCATTGAAACATCTCTCTGCATTTTTTGTTACGACTCTTTAATAAAGTTGTAGAAATTATTACTTTATTATATACGAAATGTGTGGCACAAAGTACGCATTCAAGTACTCATTCGCGAAACACTAAAAATAAAAGTGTGAGCAATAGTGACATTTATGGCCTTACCGAAGGTCAACAATTTTACGAGACGAGGAAAAGGCTTTATTAATACGTGAGAAAATTTTGAGATCGTTCCCGCTGATTATTATTAGTAATAATCCTCTAAAAGGAAATTGAATGGAATGAAAATGAAATTCTGATGTGAAGAGAATATATATAATTTTGAAGAATATATCGAATTAGTTTTTAATTAATATTTCAATTGCAGAATATTTATTGAATTAAACCCTTCTGATTTTATTTATCTGCAACTTTTTTAGATGTTTGGAAAATTTTTATATGTACATAATTCAAATCTTAATTTGGAAGCTCCTATTTATGCATCCAAAATGACCGCATTTCAGTTTTTTACATTATATATAAAGCGTTTAAATAGTTAAACCGTAGTATTAAATGAAATTCAAATTTCTGAAAATAATTAAAATGTGTAAAATATTAAATTTCTAATTTTGATTTTAAAATCTAACTTAGGGGGGAATGGAGATTTTATGCTGTTTATCAGTAGATTTTCAATTTTTAAAAGGTATTAATATAAACACAAATTATTTTTTATTTCAATATATTACAATTTATTATCTATACATTATATTACAATATATTACAAACAATATCTTAAATTACTTGAAAATCTTGTACTAATCATTTAATAAAAATCTGAACTAGAACATATGTTTTAAACTTTTTACTAAATATGCTAAAAGATAGAAATATGATCTATTTAATTTTCAGAATACTATTTGATATTTTGTTAAAAAATATCACTTCTATATAAAAATCTAGCAATTTAAAAAATCCTTCTCGAGCAAAAAGGATTTTTAATGGCATTAATGGTAGTTTTAATGATGTTAAGAGCATTAATAAGCCATCGTATCAATATCGCAGGTAATAGCTAAGAAAATTAATTATTATATGCCATAGACTCCTTTTTCTCAGAGTCCAAGTTCAAATGTGAATGCTGACATGCAAATCTTCCTCTCAATAAATTCTTCAAATTCTTCACTCAGAAATCTGAATAAAAAATGATACTTCGGGAAAAAAGATTAAAGTGTTTTTATATGTTTACTACTACAATAAATGTTCAAAAAGAAAAAAAAATGGAGCTTATATGACATAGAATTTTTAAATCTATTATATGTTCTATATAGCACGTATTAACCATGGATAATTTTTGATGTCTTCAAATTTATTGCAGTCATTGACTTTCTTTCATGTTGCATTTCGGATAAATCAGTTTTATCTTCATACTGTATACATACTGTTATCCGTTGTAATAAATCTTCCTTTATTTAGGTTAGCTGTAGCTTTGGCAGCCTATGGAACAGTCTTTGTAAGCCCCATAATCATTCAAAAAGGATATCTCGGGAATGGTAAGGCAGATATTATATTATTCATTAAAACATGCTGCAAAGCGATTCATAAGAACTAATTATTTATTTACGGCAAGTCAAGTTTAAGCAGATTTAATAATTTATACATAAGGACATGTGGTCTCAAACGCAACGTATGATTGCAACAGGGATAGTTATGATTGTGAAGTAATGCTAAAAAAATGGATGCACTAGACATTAAAAGTGCAGAATGTTGAAGGGAATATTTATCAGAATGTAACACTGAGAAAATCTTTCTAAGACATTTTTTCCTGATGATTCGTGTTGTATATAATTAGGCTAGAGCAAATAATTTTCCAAAAGGTTAGTTCAAACATTTAAGCTGAAGTGCTGTCGTGTGCATCTTTGCCCTTTGCTAGAGGTTTTAAAACTGCCACAGAGTATATACTACTGCCAATAAGACCAAGTTTGGAATCTCATTTGTAAAAAATATACATGTTGGAAACTCAATTTGTGCCATTGCCTGTAGTTTTAATCTCATTATTCTGAATCATAATGCGTATTTATTTGGTCTCCATTTCTAATTTTAACCCATTTATGCCTAAGGTTAAAAAATTGGAATTTTTGCATGAAATTTCCATATGGTAGGTAAAAAAAAAATATAATAAAAATAACTTTTAGGTGAGGGGTGTTCCAACAGTAGGCACAAATGGGTTAAATATATAGCTATTATTTTTATTTAAGAAGTAAAACACACTTGTTTCTATAAAGAGAAAAAATTAACACACATATTATAAATGTGAAATTTTGGATGGATGTTGGTTACTCAATCCTGCGAGAGCGGAATTGGATGAAATTTAGCACAGATAGATTGTAGGCAGAAATAGAACATAGGCTACTTTTTTATTCCGATTAATTTTTTATTAATTGAAAACTAACTTTCGCGCCAAAGAGCTGAGGCCAAATCCGGCCAAGATGTGTAAGGCTTAAGTTTTTTATTTCCCAACATAAATGAGGTTAGGCTTAGCAGTATTTCGACTGAATATTTCAAAATATTCTGTTTATTTTCTTTGTGTTTGATATTGTTAACATCAAATGTTGTCAATTAATCGATGTTTCGGGATCATTCTGAAGTACTTATAAACTAAAAGAAAAGAGAATAAAGGAAATAAAAAATTTCTATCCTGCATTGCGTTACTTCAACTGGCGTTGAAAGTTTGCGCGTGATTATTGATAACTGTGTTTTCATTTCAAAGTTTAAAAAATATGTGTATAATACTGTAATTTTAATCTCGATCAATAAATAAAATGGATTTGACCTGGGCGATTTGCTATTTTCTTTTATTTTGGGTATACAATGTAAATAAATTGTTTTTACATTAGTTGTGTGTTTTTGTTATTAAATTGTAATTATGTTATATATTTTTCGTATATGCTTATACTTTTAAATGTATCGTTTTTAGGTTAGGTTTTTTAATTATTTGATAAACATAAAAATTTCCACGCGAACATAGTTGCGGGTAATGGAATAAAACAAATATAAAAAATAATTAATATGATCCGTTAGTAAAACAAGAAGCTTCCAATAAATATAATCCAAATTTTATCAAATTAGTCAGTTTGCACTTTTTTTTATACCAAGCTGCTACAGAATTCATCAATCTGGATTTCGATAGCTTTTCAGGCAATAATTTAGAAAAAAATTAAATGTTTAGCTTATTTTCAAATTTGCGATTTAAAAAGAGAAAAAAAAACAACAATCTTAGTTTTTTAAAAGAATAAATTAGTCTCATAATCTTATAATGATATTCTATTTTAGATGAAAATAATAATCAGACAAGTGGAAATGAGTCTGAAAGGGCTTCAAATGTGATGCCTTGCCTGGAATTCTCGCAGCAAAATTTCATCGATCTCCTTTGGACAAGTGCAGCTGAATTTCCTGGTGAATACTTTTTGCATCTTTGTACTTCAACAAAATTTAGAAATTAACTTCTGATCTCGAATTTAAAAGCACTTTATTAATCGGTGTAACTAACTGATTTAATAGGCTAACTTTTTAGAAATGTAAAGTTTGTCAATTATCCTTAGAGTGAATTCTGAATACGCATCTTATAATCCATAACGGTATCATAATTATTCAGATATCTCGACTTAATTTGTCTTTAGAAATGATTTACACTGTGAATAACTTATTTGATCATTCTTTTTATTTTATTAGTTCTTTATTCTTCGTTACACAAAAGGGTTTAACTAAGGGTAGATTCTGACAGTAAACAGTCTTGAATAACTTGTTGATATTAATTTTACAATCGGTTAAATGAAGGCAACCTCGTAGAATAAATTGATGTTGTTATAGGTAATGGAAATGATGAAATTTGAGAAATAGGCAATATGTATAATTACTGCTCAAGAAAAAAATTCTACCAAGAAATATAGAAATACCATTAAATGTTTCTCGATTATCAATTGTTTGAATTTTTAGAATTAAAAACACTTTTTAAAATTATTAAAACTGTCTAGCTTTACAAGCATAATTATATACCAACATAACTATAAAACAATAATAAAAATAAAATAATTATATTAACATATTACTATAGCTATTCTTCATGGAGTAAAATTAGTTTTTTAAAAAATATCTAAATTGTTTTTAATATTTCTTTCATTTCATTAATGTACAATATAAACCTTGAACAACAAGAATCAGAAAGATCTTGATAAAACCTTAAATCTAAATAAATTAATTACATGGCTCACTCCGTTTACTTCCCTGATATGTCTATTTTAAATGAGTTAATTAAAGCATGTTTGTTTTATTAAGAAAGATTTCAGAAATAAGATAATTAGTAAGAAAGATTGTAGAATTAAAAAATATTTTCATGATTACGCATGTCAGTATGCCTGTAAATTTCAAGATTTTAACTTTGATGTGTTTATGAATAGATTCGTTTTTTTAAATATATTCTTAATAAATAATAATAAATTTGTGACATCCAAAAATAAACCAGTTCATTAGAAATCTTATTTTTCTGATGCTATTGCAATAATATAAATCATAATATTTTCTTTTATTTCATAAAACAAATGTAGCTTTTTTAGTTTTAGTTATATTAATGTCCCGTTTTGAAGCAACACTGGGGCTATTTTGGGGCGGGCGTCGTAATTTCGAAATGCAGTCAGATGAGAGACCGATGCGTGCACCAGACCCGCTTATATGGCTGTTCTTTGGTGGAAACAGGTCTCAAACCTGCAGCCCTCCGGTTCCGAAGCCGAGACCTTGCCACCAGGCCCCAAAATAAATGTTGCAAAAATTAAATTTTTTAGAACTTTGCCAATTTTAATTTATTTAAGATGATGTTTAAATTGTACAGCTTTAAACACTAAAAAATTGATGACAACTGGTTGTGTTTTATGATGAATCTCACGATTGGCATTTTGTTAGAGCCAACGATTTTCTGTGTTTCATTAGTCTATTTAAGAGAACAGCTTTTCTCTCTTTTGAATCTTTTTTAATATACCGACGTCATAATTATTTATGAAAATTCATTTAATATTTAAATAAATGTGTTTTAATCTTAATATCTATTACAATTCGCAAAAATAATCAAATGGTGTATTACAAATATATCATGTTTGGATTTAATTGCAGGTTTAGTGGTTTTCACATTCTTAGCGGAACAATGCGGTCGCAAAGTGCTGCTTTCTGTATCATGTATTGTCAATGCTTTTCTTCTTCTCTTATTCTTACTTAGAACTTAGTAAGTATCGGATCCTATTGCGCTTTGAAATTCAAAAAAGTTTAGAATTTTCAGCCTTATAGAAAGAATGATTTCGAATTGATTTAAATTGTGCATATTGCATTTAGCCATGTTTATTTTATTTCTAAATATCAGTTGCTTATTTTAAGGTAACCGATTATGTTTGGAACAAAATTTTTAAAAATTTTAATTTAAAAATAATTTTATTATTTTTAAAATGAATTGTCAATTACAAACACGAAAATTAAGAACAGGTGCTTATATATATATATATATATTGAGAGAGGAAAGTTTTTGGGAAATTTAATGTTCTTTGACCAAAATTACCAATTCTCTGTGTCAAATTGTAATGTCGCTATTATAATTCTCTTAGCGTGCAAATTACAGGCGATGTCTGAAATGATATCAAATATATATATATATTTATATAAAGAAGAAAAAAATGTTTTCTATTAATTTATTAGATATAAACGATTAAAAATGGAAAAATATTTCAAAAATTAGCAAAAATTCTGCATTTCACAGTCTACATAACTTGAAACCTACATAGTACAACCTTTTAAAAATAGGCCTTACCACATCTATAATATTTTGTAGGGGGATTCCTGTCATCTTACCTCTTGAATGATTTGCCGAAAGCTTCCTCCTTGATACTTTCACCAACCCTCTTTCGGTCATTGGCGAAGTATCAATAAAAAAAATATTGCAATAGTACTTGGTATATTTTAGAAATTGCCTTTGTTGCTGCGAATGTAATTCTGTAGTAGTCTTCAAATTTTCCGAAGTATCGTTGAAACTTTTCCTTTCCAACTAAACCTTTTGCACATTTTTTTTTTCTTGTCCTCCAGTTTTTGAAGAACCTCTTATCATCCCTTTGTTATATGTGCCCAATAAAATAGCATCTTTTTTTCCTTAGCGAAATTCATACATTAATATCCTCTGCTGAAATAAACATAAAAACTGAGAAAAATTGCAAAATAGTGCCATTTTTTAGGTCAATTTCTGTTTTAGAGTGCTACTTTCGATTTGGTGTTCATTCAGACAAAGCATATCATAATCACGGCAACTTTTTAAATTTTATTCTTAAAAAAAAAAAGGTAAGTGATTTTGGAAAGAGAAAAATTAAATCGGCAAAACATTAACACTTTATTTTTATTTTTTTACAAAACAAACATTTAAAAAAACAAGATAACCAAAAGAAGAGAACAAGAATTCCCCTGCTCATTAATTTTTACAACGGGAACTTTAAATATATATTTTTATGAAACTTAAAGCTTAATATTTATATTTTTAGGCATAAAATGAACTTTACAAATAGACTTAGAACTTAATAGTTTGACACAATTTATTTACACAAAAAATTAAGAACATTGCTCCAGTTCTTAATTCTGGATAAAGTAACAAACATGAGAGGGGAAAAATTCATGATTTTCAACAGAATTAAATGGCTTTTAGATAACGTTCATGATTAGGAGTACAATTTGAAATTCTTGTTAACATCAGATTATTTTTTTTTTCAAAATCTAACGAAAATTTAAAAGTCTTGAAACATAAGCGTAAATTCCATTTCAGTAAAATAATTTAAATTAAAAATATTCTTTTAAAATGTGCTGTATAAGTAAGTATCCTTCATCGAATTTTCAACTGGTTGCTATAATTTAATTTTTCATTAATATTGCTATAATTACTATGAAGAAGATAATATAATTTCTATAATAATGACAAACCATTTCTCAACATTCAACTTTTTTCCCCCTTGTTCTGGAAAAGTTTTGAGTGCTGAATTTTTTAAGAACATTTTTATATAAAACAGTATAATTATGAATTCGATCATATTAAAATTATAAATATTTTGTTATCATTCAATAGGATGTTTAAATTTTAAGACTTTTAAAACTAGATTGCCTAAAGCAGTAATTTTCACTGCTTTTCAATTTCGCTTAGAAAAACAATTATGTATATAATGACACAGCTTCTTAGAATTTTTTGACTTTTTGTACAACATTTTTAATTTATAATCATTTTTTATATTAAGCATTTATTAATCATTGTAGTTGCCTCCCCCCTCTTTCATTTCCGGTATATATATGAGTTATACCTATATTGACTAAAAGCAATCATTTTGACTACTTGGAAAATTTTAAATAATCAAATGACTTTTATTACTGAATTGAGTCAATTTCTTATATGAAATCGGAGCCAATCTGATTACATGACATCAGATCGGCTCCGATTTTGTATAACAGTTTATATATTTTTTGATTACCGTCATTTGAACAACCGATTACATTGCTGCAAGACAGAAAAAGTCATCAGAAAATTTCTACAAATACAGCATATTCTAACAAACGAAAATTTTGTCAAGTACGACTTTGCAACAAAAACAAAGCAAATAATAAATGTGAAAAATGTCAAAAGATGTACACATAAAAAGATTTCAACTAACATTTGCTTAAAATGTACACATAATGAATAAATTATTTTTTGCTCCAAATGAAGTATTTTTTTTTATTGTTAATACTTACTAATAACTTGCTAACTGTAAATAGTATAAGAAATATTAAAAATTAATTTTAAACCAATTTCTTTACACATTAGTTATTCTTTCACAATGTAGTCATTTTGACTGCTTTGGGCAATATAGGTATACACTAAGTCTCTGACTTTCTAGTGTTGATAAAACCAATGTTGAAAATTACAATATGAGTGTAATGTTAAATTGATCTCGGTTATTTTAAACCTAGATTTACGAGCTTACTCTTGCAGCAAAATTGTGATTCTTCTCGTACTGTTTGCAGCTAGAGGACTCATGCTTGCTGTTTTCCAATTATTATACATAGTTACATTAGAAGTAAGTGCGATTTCTGTAAGTTTTAAGCTGCATAAAATATTTCTTATTTATTGCTAATTTATAAATAACTCATTTTGTTGGTTATATTTATCTTAAAATCAATAACAGTCTGATACTTGCTGAAACATATTTTTTTCTTCTTTTCTTAATTAATGCACTTTTGATACACTAATATAAAGCGATAAATTATTTAATTCAGCATAATTAACGAACATATTATTTAAAAATTTAATGATTTTTTTTGCAAATTTTTTATAAATTTCCTTTACTTTATATAGTATACATAATGAAAAGAAAACATTAAATTAAGTTTGAAAATTTATTTTATGCACAACTAATAACAAAGATGTGCTCTATTTGATAATATCTTTCTTTAAAAAACTGAAATTCTTCAATCTGTAGTGAGAAATCATAATATTTATTCTTCTTAGGTATATCCAACAACATTCCGCACACTTGGAATGGGGTTTGGCAACTTTTTCAGCAAAATGGCAGGCTTTATAGTGCCATATGTATCGCAAGTGAGTAATTACTTGAATTTAAAAATATATAAATCAAATCTGCATTTTTTAAATACTTTTTCAAGGAAAAAAAAAAAACTCTTGTAATTTTGGGTGAAAAATATGACAGCTTTATATTTTGCCATATCTGTTAAGCACTGATTTAAAACTTTTACTTTTTTTTAAATATTCATTGCACTCGATCTAGTACAATCAACCTATAGCATTCGAAATAATAGTCGAAAAAATATTTATATAAATAAGAAAATAGCTCCTTTGTATATTCGAAAATGTATATGTTTTTAGGCAAGTAGTAATATTAAATTATCCAAATGACGATAAAATTCAATGAAAAAAATCAGGAATCACACCATTAAAAAGAAAACTAAATCATTGTAATAACTTGTTGAAATTGAAACAAGAGATATGCATTAAATGTTATCACAGTAAATTTTGTAGGGTTTAAATTGTTATGAATTAGTAAATATTGCAACTGAATGCAGTAACTCTTCTGATAAGGAAGGCAGTTTTGATGGATACACGAAAATATCGAGGTAATAATCTGCGACCCTGCCAACAAATTTAATGATAAAATTGAAAATTTCTGAGACTGTAAGCATCTTGATGATAGTTCTATTAAGATTCGAATTGTAGTGATTCTAATAAGAAATTCTGTAATCTGTTTCACATATTATTGAAGAGCCAAGGTAGCCTTTTTGGTAGAGCGTCAGTCTCGTAACCGAAGGGTAGTGAGTTCTGTCCTTGTCTCGGCCAAAGACCGCCGTGTAGGCTAATGGTAGTTGGGTTACGTTAAATAGGTCGTGACTGCTAAGTCCTCATAACAAATTATACCTCTAGGGATATTAGAGTCAGTCTCTGATTTGGATCTAAATTCTAACTTGCAGATGGATGAATGAGTTCGAACGCCCCCTAAAAAGGGTTGCGTCGTGTGTGTTCGTGCAAAGTCGTCCTTTCACCTGAACAGTGCTTGTGAACAACGAAAGGCGCCCACTTCTGCCTTCATTCGAAAGAGCTCCGCTCATTCAGGCTTGGTATGACCAAGTGGCATTAGACCACCACCACCATAAATATTCATAAAAAAAAATGAGAAATTAATTTGAGACTATGTTAGTTCTGAATATACAACTGAATTCAGCACAAGTAATCAATCAGTTAATAGCAAATAATTCAAGAGGTGTGAGAAGTTGAATGAAATCTCTCTCCTCTGGAAATTCCCTCTGAACGCTTTGATGGTTTCAGTAAGAATAATGTAATGTTTCATTAAGAGTAAATCATTGTTTCCCAACTGAGCCTCTTAAACTTTTTTCACATTGCAAACAACACTTGAAAATTAGATTATTTCCTGTAACAATACGAATAATAACAATTCAAAGCAATTGCTTCCTTTCCTTATTCGCATGAAAGCAAGTAGGGGAAATATTAACAACATCATGATTATGTGTGAGAAATAGAATACACTTTTCAAAATAAAATCTTTCATTTTTTGGTAAGGCCTTACCAAAAAATGAATACCTTCATCGAATATTTCAAAACTTTTCGACTCAGCTTCTTCAACCCAAACTATTCACCCCTTGCAAGAAAAAATACAAAATAACATTAGAAGAAACATTAATTTTAAGTTTAAAAAAAAAATCTTAAGTTTATCTGCAAGTCTTTTTGTACATTTCAATGAAACATTTTAAAAGAAAAAAAAACTTCAAATTATATTTCCTTTGAGATATAAAAAAATGGAAAAGGTAGCACTATTAAATTTTACAATTGCCGTTCTTCAATTTGGGAACTAATAATTCAGTTAAATTATTTTCATGAACCAATAAAATAAAAATTTTTGGTGATTTTCTCTCTCAGAACAACTACTAACAATATTTGATTTTAAAAATGAGGACAGTTTTTTTCTTTTTTTGAAAAATTGAAGATAATTGAGAATTTAAAACAATGAACTGGTAACTCTTTTATAATATCGATTCTCCTCATTATATTTTCCTTTTATCTGTTTTATATGTAACACAATAGCATTACATATAAAAGTGCAGAAACATGATACATATCAAAGTCAGAATAGATTTTGAAATATATTAATTTGCATTATACATAGCAAGCATTTCATGCATTGTAAAAGTATTGAAATCAGCATGATATATTATTGAAAAGCATTAAAAACACACATTATAAATACTGCAACAGAAATGAAATATAAATTGTTTCAGGTGTTAGTATTTGATCATCCTGCAATAGCTATAGGACTAATGGCCGGTGCAATGTTCCTGGCTGCCATTGCTACAGCTTTCCTACCATTTGAAACAAGAGGAATCCAAATGAAAGTAAGAAGGAATCAATATTTTTTGATTTTTGAAAATTGAAAATTAATTATAAAATTAACTATCTAAATATGGAAGAATATTCAGCATTAAATTGAGAAAAATCTCACTAGATAATAACGTTGATGTACTCAAAGAAATTTTTAAAATACTATATAATGTGCATTTACAAATTGATAAATATAATTAACATTTAATACAAAAAAAAATCCTTTACACAGATAATCCTTAAACATACAAAAGAAGGATGGAATCAATAGCTCAAGTAATCTATAAAATTTTTAAGTCACGTAGTTCCTTCTGATAGATATAAAGCACATTTGTGTAAAACAAGATAATTCAAATATGAGATAATCAAAAAGTATACAATATAAACTATAATCACTACTTCATAGTTTATAAAGATGAAACTTTTATTAGTTGAATGCATTCTTATACAACATTAATTAAATAAATCTTTAAAGAAGATAAGAACTGAATTAAGTAATAATTCTTGAATGGTTATTATTTATTATGTTCACAGTTACAAAATATATATGCAAACATTTGGAAGAGCATTTAATATTCTACAATATAACCTGATTTGATTTATTTAGAAAAAACTAAAAAATTCTATGCAGTGTTAGATAATTAAAATTAAATATCAAGAGCATAAAATTAAACAATTATGATGAATGTTAAGATGGCCAAAAGTATTCACGAGATTATAGGTGTTTATGAAAAAATACTTCATTGTATTACTTGCAATTAATTTTTTTAACTTCATACAATGGCCAAAAGAACTTTTTGAAAAAAAAAATGCATTGCTAATTTTAAAACAAATTTAGAACATGCTCATAATTATTAAAACTACTCTGTTCTAAACCCTCAATGATATACATATCAATAGTTAATATTGATTTTTTATATGCCATCAAACCACTTACAATATCTCACCTAGGAATTAAAAATTAATAAATGTGAAATCAATTAAAAGTCAAAGAACAATTTCATTAGAGGGAAGAAAGAGCAACTGATACATGTAAAAAATTAATTCAAAGTAATGAATTTATTCTTAATAAACTATTTGTACAGAAATATCTTATGACCTTAATAATTTTGTCTTTTATGAAATAAACTAAAAGCTTTGTATAACTGAAACTTTTTTTTTACTTATTTTAGGAAAGTGCTAAAGAAAAAACAAATTTCAGAATAGATTTACCACAAGAAAAATGAAATGGTATGCCTAAGGTGACAGTAAAACTATTGAATTTGAAACATTCGAAGATTCATGTACTGTATTCATGTGCTATCAAAAAGAGTTTAATTAGCTTAAAGCCTACTTCAGATCTCAGAAATTAATATCAAAGCAACAAATAATTTATAATTAATTATTTATTGAGCCACAGTGGTTTTTATAAATTACTTAAAAAATTATTACTTTTTCTTATAAACAAGAGCATGTCCATAAAATTCGCAATTACAATATAAAATAAATGGTATCCATACAGGTACAGATATTATGAAGAATTACCACTTTTCCTTTATTTGCCAATCCAATTGTATTAGCAATTTTTCATAAAGCAAATAATAGCAAAAGACTATTTTAATGACAATTCTTCTGAATATGAAGGCACTTTTTAAAAATTTTTCTTTTGTTTATTATATACAAGCAAATCTTCTATCAAAAATTTTAGGAAGGAAATAATTTTCCTAAACCATGAAACAAAAAATTGAGCAATTACGAATTGTCTACAATAAATAACATTGCGATGATTATCAAATTACTAAAACTTTTGGAAATAACCAATGTGTTTAATTTCAAATTTGATCTGCTGGACTCTTAAGATATCTCAAATGCTAACAGAAAATTTTCAGATTTTAACAATTCTTAGACAAATATGACACAAATTTTTAAATGATTCAATGTGCTCTACAGATAAAGACTGAGTATCCTACAACAATAAACAAAGCCAAAAATAACTTTTCTGAAATAATTACTATCAATTACACAATTTCAATCAACACAAATTCTTGTATTATTTTTCAAAGTCAGCAAAAAGTGTTGTTTCTAAGTACATCTATCTTAAATTCATTTCATATCTCATTATTCTTACTTGTGTCTTAAATAAATAAAAAAGCACCAAGTTTATCATATAAAAGTTTATCATATTTTAACTTAATAATTTTTTTAAAAATAACTTTGCATAGTTATTTTTGTCTAACAACATACAACACAGTTCCATTTTTTAAATATAAAACATAGTCACTTTTTGCAAATTTTAATGAGACCGTTTTTGGCTTTCAATCAATTATAGTACTTCATCAATTATAACACTTTTGAGGCTCTCTACATATATATGGATGGATACATATATATACAAACAGAGAGAGACAGACTGCATATTCAGAGAATGTGATTTCAATAAATAAAATTGATGGCATCATGTTTCATAGTGTAAGTAAATCTTTATTAAAAATTTCATATACAGAATCCCATGTTATTTTCTTCCAAAAATATGGTCAATTATTAATTGTCTATTAATAAATAGCACTCTAGTGCTATAAGTCCCTGTCCTATTTTAAACAATTTTTCCCATTTCAATACTACAAAACAAGCATAAAATTATAATTTTGTTTGCACACACAATATAACTTTTTAAAGAAACTCAATGTAGGAGTTTATCATAAAAGAAAAAAAAAAGTCTCACAATATAAAAAATTGGATCAGCTTATTATAATTTAATTATAAAAACTTATATAATAAATTAATTGACTGTTTCTTGCATCAAAACATTTTTATCACAATTTGCTATGATTTAACAATGTTTCAGGTTCTTCTGTGCAGATTATTCAATCTGTCTTGAATAAAAATATTCCTTTTTGAAATTCATATTAAGCATTAGACATGCCACGTCTAAAAAAATATACTACTTAGCTGCTTCAACATTAAAAAGTTCATAGAAAAATAACCTTTACTTTTGCTTTAAAAAAACAAACAACAATCATTTGTAAAAATGGAATGTTTTTTTACAAACAACCTTCAATCAAAATAATACCAATCAATTAAAAAATATATATATAGGCACATTTTCTAAAAATAACTACCAATTCAATTGCTTAGTGTATGATCTTGATAATACTTGAAATTTTTCATCAAAACATGTATCACAAGTTTGGCACAATGCAGCTACTATAATATATTTTAGTCTCTGTATTATCCTAGGTATCTTGCTCCATACTCATGTTGGAAATTGGAAAGACGATGGAATAGAATTTGTTGATCTGGCAGAAGGGCTAAAAAATAAATAAATAAAAAATAAAATAAATCAAACAACAAATAATTACAGAATAATTGCTATAGAATTTTAACTTTCTTTGGAAGTCCTATAAGTGAGAGCCCTCGTTTCATATGAAACAAGATTAATATAAATATTTTAAAAAGAATTATTTTATTTAGTTAGATAAATCATTAAATTTATTCTTGAAAGAACAAAAATTTATGCAGATCATAAAAGTTCCTCTCAAACATTTTTACCTCATGACAGCATATTTGACAATGATGGACTGACTGAGGAAAAGAGTTGCCATACATAATATTCTTTATTGAAATCAAGAAATAAATTCATAATTTTCCAATTTTTCTAATTTCAAAGTTAAAACTCTGCCACTACATTTTTATAGTTCAATCTAATGGAGAGAGGTAAAAAAACAAATAATAGAAAATAGAATAGTTACAAGAAGCTGAAAATATTTTGTACAATTACTAAGAATAAAATTTTTATAAATAATTTGCCCAGTTATGGATTAAGTGGAAATTTTCATTCATATATGAAACCAATACCAAAATCATTAACTGATTGGCATATATGTATATATATCTTGCATTATCATTGATACATTAACTTAAAGGATGCTAATTAGGGGGGGGGGGAATTCAGAGAAACTTTTTTAAATAGATTTTATCTTATTTAAATGTTACATTTAAAAAGAAAGTGTCACTCCAAATGAAGTTAAATTTTAAAAAGACAAGACATTTCTTTTAATTTATTTTTTAACATAAAAAAGAATGAAAAGTAGAGGTAGGGAGACAAAATCTGTGTCATATCTGGCTTATCAAAAATTGAAGCACAAAATTTTAAAATTTAAAAGCACTATAAAATGTTAATATCATAAACAATTCTGATTTCAAAAGTGCATAATATTTTTTGAAATAAAATTAAATAACAAAATGCATCAACTTTTTGTGGATAAATTATTAAAAATGAATTGTATATCAAAATTAATAAAAATATAGTTCTCAGAGAATTTTTTTTTCAACCTAGCATGAAATTTATTCTATTAAAACAGAATAGTGATTCTTCAGTAAGAGGAATTTCCTATTTTATTCAATCTTAGAATATATTTTTCACCAACAAATAGCAACTAAATGCTATAAGAAGAATTTGTTATTAAAAAAAAATCCATCTATTTTACACAATGATCAAAATGTCTTAAAAAACAAATTCATATTAAAAGTAAATCCCTAAATTTATTTTTTAAGCAATTTTTTTTAGAAATAAAGATATTTTGATAAAAATTAAAGATTAACAATTGCAAATACCAAGTGAAAACCTTTTATCTCTTAACATATTTCTATTTTTAAAGTCAATTTTGTAAAGAATTTTAAATGGTCAAATAAGAATTATCAAATTATGAAAAAGAAGATACATGAATAGCAAAAAGAGCAATGTCTAAACAGTACTCTAAATCCAATTTCTATTTTTCAGCTTAAAACATAGTAAATGAACACCTACAATTAAAGAAAATGTATGAATAAAAATTAAAAATTAAGAGTAATTAGCTAAATGAGAATAAATACTAATTACTTTTCTTTGAAAAATCAATACATTGAACATATATTGTTAACTATTATTTTCCGTTTTTAGAAATTAAAAAAAAAATTTCATTAATAAATAATAGATTAACATTTTGAAAAATAACTAGCATACCTACTACTAAAAAAAAGTATGCCCAAAATTTTGTTTAAAAAAGTAAAAAACAGAAGTTACATGAAAAGGCTAATATTGCAACAGACCTTGGAAGAGGGGAGCGCAGAGTTGGAGTTCTAGGAGTAGGTGTGGATCTTGGAGTCGAACGTTTTCGTGACTTTAAAGTAGAATACTGCAATAGATAGCATATAAAAGTAAAGTATAAATTTTTTTTTAAAAAAAGAAGAGAGAAAAAGAGCATGCACTTATGTCATTATATGAAAAATAACATCGATTTTCAACAGAAGTGAAACATATTCATAATATTAACAGTTTCCTTCTTATCTTTTCTCAAATAAAATTTAAACTTCTTTCAAATAAAGGAACTTATTCAGAGAAAATATAAATCTAGATTATTCTTTATGTGTTTTAGAGTAAAATGTTTGCAAATTTTTTTCATCTGAACAGCAGTTCCTAATTTCACTAAATTAAAATTAATTATTTTTAGCTTCCAAAGGAACTTCTTCCACTTTCTATTATTAGAGAATTCTTTTGATTCTTGAATCATATTAAAATAAAATAAAAAAAAGTGTCAAATGGTTTATCTTAATTTTCAAATAATACCATTCTCATTTAATATCGGAGTTAACTGCAATGGAAATAGTTTTACAGTTCCATACTTTTTAAACATGATAAAATTGATTATAAGAAGGGAAATATATCCACTTAAAATGCGAGACATTAAGTCTTTAGTCAGAAACTTTGTACTTTAAAAAAATGTAAGAAAAAAAATATTGAGAAAGACCTTTGATTTTCCAACAAGAAAATGTAATACAAAAGCATGCAAATTACAACATTTATGGCACCAACATAACAAAATAATAATAATAAATATAAATCATGATATTCTTCTATACTAATTTAGAATTCACAAATAAATAAATAAATGTAATCTAATAATTTTAAGAAATTTTTTCAGAAAAAACGTGATAGGTTAACATAAATAGAAGAAGTGACAAAAGATAATCACTAAATTTTTTAATTTATACTCACAGGAGAACTACCCCTAGAAAAGTTCATGTTGGTGTAGATCAAAAGACCAATATCTTTGTGTCCTGCTTCCATTGCTATGGTTAATGCATTGCATTCATCCTTAACAGAATTCAACATATATTTTGTCATTTAAATTATTCAATACAATCTTAACATTAAAATAGCAGCAATTACATTTACACTTTTAAAATCAAATTTTTAATTTATATAAACAATTTAAAAATCATTACATTTAAAAAAAAAAAAGATTTAAATTTATAATTTATTCATAGCATAGAGTTTTAAAATAAATAAAGTCAATAATACCAAGTAGTGCATTATTTTGATAAAATAACTTTTTAAGTTGACTCAAATGAGCTTTGGAACTCAAATATAATTTTAAACTAACATGAGCAACCTTTTTTAGCTCATTGGCTTAAGGAGTTAACTCAAAATAAATTTTGCACACATTAATTTGTAAAAGAATATTTCATTAAACTATTTCAATGTTAATATCTGTTATGACAATTAAGAATGTGGGCAACAAACATATATAAAAAAAAAGATTGAAAATAGACATTTAAAGAACTTGATAATACAGGAAAAATGTAGTGGAAAGCTCTCTGAACTTTATTCTGAGCAACACATTATTCATGGCTTTTGAGAAAAGAAAAATGATTAAAAATGATTGACATTTTAGTATAAGGTTTTCAATATCAAGTTTTAAATTTTTATCAGGGGATCAAATTAACTAGAAAGAGAATTAGAACAAACACTGTTTCTATCTACTAAAATGAAAAGATGAATATGCATGTTGGCACTCTAAAAGTCAGACTGTTTTACCTACAGCTACAAGACTAGATATATACCTCAGAAATATAAACATATACTTTGCAGCAATTTTTCAAACTAATTATTAATTATAAATTAAATTGAATTTTGGTATTTTTCCCATAGTAACTTTATATGTTTTATTACACAAAAATAAATTTTATATGTTTCATTTTTTAAAAATTCTTTTTGTTGTAATCTATATAGTAGTTATGCAACTTGCTATATTTTGGAAATTTTTTTAAGTATTTTTTTTTTAGTTCAATTTCCTCCAACAGATTACAATGCTGGCCTAAAATTATATTGATTGTTTCATCAATATTTAATTATGTTATTTTCCTCTTTCATTGAAAGCTAATAAAAATGATTTTATTTTCTATGTAGCTTATAATGTGTGTGTGTGTGTGTGCATGTATTGTATGAGAGCTACAACTACAAGGAATAGAATGATAAAAAGCTTTTATTAAAATATGTGTTGCATATCAATCAAAAATTGTACCAAAAATACAATGCTAAGAAAATAATTAAGAACAAACTACACAAAGTGTCCAAATGTAGTTTTTTAAAACCATCAATTCAGGCAAACCAGCTGGTCACTAAAGGTGACTAGTACATAATAAATGTAAAAATTCAGAAATTAGGATGTTAAATTATTATAACAAGATTAAGAAAATAACTTACATTGTCAACAAGGGTTGGATCACATTCTGGATGGGAAAGCAACATTTTAACAATCTCTATGTGCCCATGTTCAGCAGCACACATCAGAGCTGTTGAACCATCCTTATCTTGTAAATTTACTTCTGCACCAGCTTCCAGAAGCATTTTTACAATGTCTCTCTTTCCATGGCTGACAGCAAGCATTAAAGCAGTTTGTCCATTCTAATAAAAAGCAACGAAAATAATTAGCAAAACACATTTATTATTTATAAAAAATCCTATTTATATATATAGAATTCATCATTCCTCATCAAAATATAACTTAAATGTTATTAAAAATTTGTTAAATATATATATATATGAAAAAATATTTACTAATAATTGAGGTAAAGTTTCATGTTTAAACTGTAAAATGAATTAACATTCATTTCAACCAAAACATATAAAGAGAATAAATTAAACAAACCTGAGTTGCTTTGATGTTTATATCTCCAATGCTGAAAAGTCTTTGAACAACATAATGATGGGCATCATTTTTCATATCAGCTAGAGCAACTAACATAATGCTAGTATATCCAGCCTAAAATTAAATTTGGCAATCAAGATTACTGATAATAGATTAGTTGGAATCAAAAAACAAAATTTATGAAATTGATTATATCACAAAATATACAATTACCACAATCTGAAAAGTTACTGATAGCCCTTCAAAACATGGTTAAGTTTATCAACATTCAAAGAAAAATATTAAATTGACTTGAATAGCATACTATGATAATTGTTTAAATGTAGAATTAAAAATGATATGCAATGAAAAAACTATTAGCCAAATGAATTAACAATTATATGAGTTTAAAAGATTGATAAATGTTTTCATAATTAACAATGACCATTAAGATTAATAAATTTAAGCATTAAATACATATGTACAAAAAGTAAAACAAAACAGAAACAAAAGCTTGTAATCAAATGAAAAACATCAGAGTTATAAACTGACATAAATTTATTATAAAAAATAAGACATAGAGAATTCAAATAATGATCTTCCCACAATAATATTTCTTCATTCATTTTTAAAATATTAAGCACCATCAATCTAAAACAAATAAAATTGCTACACACCTTGTTTTTCTTGTTAACATCACAGACCTTGGAATCAATCAAAATGCTCACAACATCAAAATTCCCATAAGAAATGGCATAATGAAGAGCAGTGTTACCCTAAAATAATGTGTTAAAATAGTTTTTAGGAAAAGGATTAGTATGAAAAATTAAGTCAGTAAATGTTTAATAAATTTCAAAATCAATAAACATGATTATACATCAAAACAATTGTTTTAAAAATTATACTTATTTCAAGCTATAAAACTGCCTATACCATATTAATGAAAAATATTATTAAAAAGACCAACAGAATTTATTAGCATAAAAGAAGGCTTAATTTACCAATTTAAAATTATTTTAAGACCGATTCAAATGGTATGGTATATCTTCAAACAAAACAGACTAAGTGAATGGTTATTACTTTTTTTCTTTAACACACTATACAAAATATTCTATTTATATCATAAAAAGATAAAAAGAAAGGTATCTAAAATTTTCTAAATCTATCAGTACTTACATTAGCATCTGCTAAATTAACAATTTTTTCTAATAAAAGCTTGGAGAATTCTTCAAATGCATCCAAATAATCTTCAATGACTAGAGGGTCTGCTTTCTTTTGATTTGCAACTCGGAACCACTCATTTTGAATGATGGTTAAACTTGATAACTAATATTATTGAAAAAAGGAATATATATATACATATATATATATATTCTTAACTTTTATTAAAATAGCTATTCTAATTAATGTAAAAATCAATATAAACAAAGAAAAGGATAATATTATTTTCAAAGTTTAATTCATTACTTTCTCTTTTTGAGACAGAGTCAAGATTTAAATAATTCAGGCAATTATGGAGTATCTAAGTTTACTTGCTAAATAGCAATCATTCTAAAATTAAAGTTTTCTTTTTGAATTTAATATAATTCATTTATTTAGAATTTTATAAATAATAGATTTATACATGATATTAAACACAGGAAAAAATGATATTGATTTTCCTTTTTGCTACAAATATAGCAAAATTTAAATAGAAAAAGTATAAAATAAATATATATATTATATTTAATAAGGATCATCACCTGTTACTTTAATTATATTGATTTTTAAAAGTACACTTACATATTGAATAAAAAATCAAAGATTTCCAAGAATTCATAGAAAATATTTCAGAATTTCTCAAACTTACACTATAAAAATAAAGACTACAAAGAGAATCATTGTTAACCCTTAAATTTTTCAATAGCAAAAACCAAATTTTTAAATATGTAAGTTTTTACATAATATCTTACAATTGAATAATTTTAAAATTCTTTTATTTTTGATAGAGAGTCTTAGAAATTGCTTGAATGAAACAATGGAATAATAATTACAAAAAACATAACAAAAAATGTTAAACAATAACCCAAATTATTAGCAATTACCATACTTGTTATCCTCATTGTAATAAAATTCATTGAATTTTGAACAAACTGTTTTTGGACTGAATCAATAAATATATGAGGCTTTCTCAAGTTTCATTAAATTAAAATCATAATCTTAAAAAATATCAACTTAAAAACAAATGCATCCAGTTTTCACATCTGAATTATTATCAAAAAAACATTTCCAGACAATCAATTACTCACTGTCTTTTTCTCTCCTCCTCTTTCAGGTTTTAATAGATAATCATTTAAGACTTTACAAGCAGCTTTTACTTCTTTACTTAATTCTGCCCTATATAGAGAAAAAAATAATCTCTTAAAAATATAAACAAATGTTATTTATTAGCCATCTACAAAACTGGTCATTTGATTTAGAAATACCAAATGTTTATACAATGAAAGATGGGAATGCCCACTTTAGAGTTCTATTTTTGGAATTTTTACTAAAAATTGTTAACTGAAAACTAAACAATGGTTTGTATTGTTTTGGTGATATCTCTGGTAATTAATGCACAAAAAGCAATTTTTAATACTCTTAATATTTAAATTATTGTCTTTTGCATGAAATCAATTTTACCACCTGATTCTTTTCATTTATTTTAGTACATTAAAAAAATATTTTTAAGCTTCATTTGTAGCATAACACCATGATTTTTCTCTTACATTATTTAAAGATAAAAGAAAAAGAAGTTAAAAAAATGGTAACATTGTAATATTTTTATTTAATTGATTTTTTATGGATAAATTAAAACAGTTTCCTTCCAGTTACATGTTTTTCTCACATTACTAAAAGAAAGCTAAGAGATGAAGATCTTGAATATTGTTATTATTCATATTTATAAATAATGCAATAAGTTTTGCTTTTTTTGTGCCACAATTGTTTGTGAAACATATAAACAAAGCACTGTATTAATTTTTGTATTAAGTGTATTCAGTAAGCTCAAAAATTGTGAATGCAATTTATAAGCATTTTTTATGCTGGTATGTCTAAATTTAACCAACATATTGTTTGACATACAACGTGAAACATCATTTTAATATTAAAATTAAATGTACAATTTAAAAATAAGGAAGTCAAATTTGTACATAAGAAACAGCAAATACATATTATATGATGCAGAAAATTATGATATACAGCCTGATTGAATTGGGGGTATTCATAAGAACAATGGAACAGAATAAATCCAAATTAATAAAATAGCATAGCTTAAATGCTCATCATTATTAGAATTTCAAAATTTCAAGAATAAAATCATAAATATCAAACTATGCAAATAAAGACAATTAAAATAAAGCATAATCAGAATACTTAGTGAAGAAATTGATCATCAAATGTTGCTACTAATTACTTCAAAGAATAGAAATGATATTGCACTAACTTTTTATGAGGAATTACTGGAAGATCATTGAAATCTGTTAACATAGATGGTCCTGAAAATTCTTTAGATTGATCAGTTCCACTAGGTGATGTTTTATTCTCAATAGTTGTTTTTGTAACATTACTGTAAAGATAAAAGTCTTTTTATAAATAGAATTCAAATATTAATTCATGATAAAGAGCAAACAAATTTTTTTAAAAAAAATTAACATATTGATTAAGTTAATATTTGGTCCTTATAAAAACAAGTCATATATCATCAAAATTTCTTCAAAAATGTAAATAATTCAAATACTAATACTAGGTTATTTAAAAATAGAATGGACAAAACAGTTTTTATTTGGAACAGATACACATGATAAAAGCAATTTTGAGAAACAAATGAGAAAAAAATACAGAAGTCAGCATTATAAATTTAAAATAAAAATCCTTGCTTTCTTTTATATTCTTGCTTCTTTTTCATACACCAGACCAAAATTTCAAACAACTAAAGATAATAACTGATAAAATTGTTCACTAGCAGAAGGCAGGATACTTCTGTTACAAATGCATCAGTTCATTTGATCATTATAAATATGTATGGTTAGGACTTCAGTGATCTTGAGGGAATCATTCTATTTGCAATGATTAAATATTTATACATTTTGAATACTTTCATTTAAAGCTACTTTGATGTAGAGCATTAGTCAATTGTCATATTGAGCTGAAAATGTAATTTATTGTATATTCATTACATTCAAGAATTATTGAACGCACCTTGCAAGAGCATCATGAGTTGCATCAAAATTTAGTGAAATTCTTATTATAAATTTTTCAAAAACTAGAATTTTTAAAAAAATTTAATCTATTTTCATTTTTAGTACTTGCTAATGGTAGTATGATTTGTTTTATAAAATCAAAATGCATATATAACTTGCTTTTGAAATTGTAGAAGTTAACATATTTCTTGATACATTTTTAAATATATTACTTAAAATTCATATGTCCATCTCTATCAGTACAAAGTACTCTATAATACTGTATTGTATTTTCACAATATTTTGAAGCATTTAGAAGCTTGTAAAACTTTTTAGAGATATTATACAATATGCTCACAGCAAATCTGTTACTTGCAAATCTAGCCGATAAAATAAATAGCTTGCTAATTAATTATTTTACTTTGCAGTTATTCATGTCAAAAGTCGTATTCAGTCAGAAATACATAGCCTGGATGAAATATACAATATCATATAAAAAATTTATAGTTTATTTATTTTTTAACTAGAAAGTCTACATTGTTTCAAAATTTTAAATTTCTGGAAATGATATTCAATATCAGATATATGTTCAATAATCAAGGCTAGCAAAATAAGTGTATAAATACAGCAGTTGCACCATAACCCATCTGAATTACTAGCGATTACAAGTGTAATAAAATGTTAATAAAAAAACTGATTTATTTATCATTATCATTTAACTAGTTCTTAAGATATCATTACCATTCAAGTTTTTACTAGACAAATGATAATAATGAAATAAATGTCATAAGGTAATATATTATTATTTTGCATGAAATTTGTTCAAATACCAGCAAATCAACTTTGCATCAAGTCTTGATTTTTCAAGTTTGCTCAGTAAACACTGAAGCTATATATTTTGAAAACATTAAATATCAAGAACTATTCTATCAGTTCTATGTACAGTAAGATAAATTTTATTACTGCTTCTAAAATGAGCAGTATCTGTCCTCCCAGCTTTTAAGGATTTTCTATAGCTGAAGCTATTTAATATGCAAGTAACAAATAACATATTATATGCAAAATACTCTTCAAATGAGAATGCCAATATATCAAAAGGGTAAAAAAGTATTTATAACCTATAAAAAGATAGGAAAAAAAATATTGGATGCATAGAAATGATCTAAGTAACAATATTCATTTTAATGTAATTCAAATTTTAGTGCAGAAATTTACACCAAGAAGACATTTCATTAAAATAGGTAGTCATGCAAAACTAACACCAGACTATTTCAAAAGGCCGGCTTTTTAAAAAAAGTTTTTTTTTTCTTCTTTCATTTGGAATACATTTCTAGATTTGATGATGGAACAAACAGAAAATCATGCAACACATATTTGAAAGAAAATTCACTTATATGAGAAGGTGTGAATTTTTCATCTACAATTATAATAAAGCTCAATGTTTGTGAGTGTTGGCTCTCTATAGGCCAGACCGTTGGACCTACAGCTACCAAATTTGGTACATGTATACCTTGGAGGTCGGGAATGTGCACCTAGGAGCCCTTTTTTTCGAATTTTTAATTAGAATTTGAACTAATTAAAATTTAAGCGAAATTTCGACGTTTTTCCGCTATCACTTTCGAAAATATTATTGCACAAACATGATTTTTACATCAATTTAAAGATTGAAAAATTAGCTTTCAAATGGTATCAGTGTTTTAATGTATAACTTTAGCTTCTATTTTTAATGAACTTTTAAAGAAATATTTTAACCATGTTTTTTTTTAGCACCTGACTGGATAAAACAAAATAAATATAAAATGTGATATTTTCTTTACAAAATGCAAGGCAAAGGATTCTATGATCGTTTACAATATTTAAATCATTAATTCTATAATTTATCTTTATTTATACAGGATATGCATTCAAATTCCGGTCCAATGGCCAATTTGTAAAATATTATTAATAGGCATATATATTGTTTAATACTATTAATTTTATCTAAAGGAAGTAAATAATTACATTTTATGTAGCTTGAGTCAAACAATGCCTTTATGAATAACGAGTTTTAGATTTCTTCATAGTTTGCTCTGTGAGCCAAATTTTACAAAATATTTTTATTAATATTTTAAATAAGAGTTGCTACATCTAAATTACTAATTAAAATGATTGATTTATAAAATTAAAGAATATTCTTAGGAAAATGTGTTCTTTTAGAACTTTCGGTGCATCATCTTAAAGAAAAGATTAATTTCAGGCCTATAAATGTCCGGTATTACTTCAAGGCTAATGAATATGTGATTTAATTGAAAATTTTAGAATGCATTACTCATGGTGAACCAGCTGGTCGCCAAAAGTGGCTAGTTGTTCCTAAAATAACTAATGAATATACATGACTGAAAACTATGCCTTAGCTTGAGGGTTACAATACTATACATTTGGGGTAATGCAAACATTTTAAGTCTTATCAAACTGAATCACAGGTCATATAGTTATCTGTTCCAATTGCTTCCCCAATAAGTAATGTGATGAGGAGTAAAAAAATGTGAACATTGAAGTTTTGCATATATGTTTAATATTTATAATAATTACTGTTTTCATAACAAATGAAAACACAAAATTGATTAATCTTTCAGAATTTAAGCTTCAAAAAGTTTAGACCATCAAATTAAGCTAGCACAATGTTTGAAATGTTAGAAAACTAATAATGTAATGAAACAATAGAGTTGCATGATTATGCACCTCTACATTTAGCATTTTAAAAGAATCAGGGATATGCATAAGATTAATATTATTTTTTTAACTTAAAGTATACAAAATCTCCATGAGTGAGTACAAAAGAAAAGAATCCAATTATTGACTAATAAATCCATAGTTAAAATCATAAATCACATATAATAAGTTTTAAGAAATACTACATATAATAAATTAGAAGCAATAAATACATTGAAAAGAATACAATTCACTGAAATAATAAAAAAAAAATGTGTGAGGAAAGAAACAATGGATGTAGAAATTACAAAGCTTTATTTAATTAATGGAATTTATTCATAAACATCAGCATCAATTTCTATATTATTTGAGTTTGAAAAACATTATTCATTTTAAAGTTGTAAAGATTATTTTCTCAGTCTTTTAAATTCCACTGAAGATTAAAAATTATATTCAGCATGGAAAGAGAAATATGAAGTTTTTTTTCAATCACTTATAAATAGAGATATGTATGATGCAAAAAGAAGCTTTGTACTATGATGCAAAAATCCTTGTAAAATGTAATATTGCAGAGCAAACCATTATATTAAATAAACTAATCAAATATAAATATGAATCAATAATGTTAAATAAAATGAATCAAATATAAATCTTACACAAATAAATTACTTATATAGTACACCAATAAATTATTAACTAAAAATAAGTATATTTACCTTTTAGAAAATATAAGTTTCTTCTCCGAATTCACAGTAATTTCTTTAGTCATAGAATTTTCCAATTTTTGAGTTTTCCCAACTTGAATTTTAAGCTTCGCAAGCTTTGTGTGATTGGTTTTTCCAGCACTCCCTGGGGATTTAAGATTAGGTCGAGGAATTTTGGACTCTGAAGTGCCTGAA
Organism: Argiope trifasciata; assembly: GCA_026543055.1. NCBI lineage: Eukaryota > Metazoa > Arthropoda > Arachnida > Araneae > Araneidae > Argiope > Argiope trifasciata. Next base: position 3,356,235 of record JAPMOQ010008526.1, on the reverse strand, counting down.
GCAAAACCTTGAGCAACAGACTGAATTGTAGCACTACATTTATCACATATATTTATATCCCTTTTTGAAAGACTCAAATTGCTTGAAAAGTCGTCAGCTGTATTCGTACTAATAGAATGCTTTTCTACTTTTTTGGATATTTCAGATTTCATGTGCTCACAGTTTTGACATTCAATTTTATTTATATCCTGATCTCCAACACCAACAGTTTCTGTTTGACGGAGCACACACTTTTCGCAATTTTCACTGAGCACCAATGAACGAGTATGGGGTTGAAGAGATGAGCACTGATCACATACAACAGACTTTAAACTGAAATCTCCAACACCAATGGATATTTTCATCTTCTTACAATTAAAGCAGTGTATGTCATTAATATTAAAATCACCAATTCCAGTATCTTTTGTTTTAACATGTTTTCTGTCTGTCTCCTGGGTTTTAAGTTTCATATCTAATGTTTGCATACCAACACTTCGTAATGTTGTCTTTTCATAAGTTTGCACAAACTTTGTACTGACATTGGGAGAGACAGAGACACTTTTATGCTTAAGTATTCGTTCAGTAGATTCTTTTACAGGCGATTTGAAATTAGATTGTTCAGTATTTATAGATTTATTACAAAAATATTTAATGTCAGTATTAGTTGAAGTAGCTACAAAATATTTAACAGGAATGTTAGATGCATTGGTATTAGAAACTGTTTTACGGAATCTTGCCTGAGAGAAGGACCTAGATGGTTCATCTGACCCTGCAAGAGATTCTGCATCACTTTCTAAAGATTCAGATGACATACTTGTACATCTATCAAAGTTTTTCTTGTTCTTTAATGAATTTAATAAGTCATTAAATGAGACATCATTGCCAACAGCAACAGATTTGTATTTACTAGGAACATAACCAATTCCAATGTCTCTAGTTAACACTGAACATGAAGTAGCTGCATTTTTTACAGCTTTCGATTGTGGTGATGAGATATTTTTTACATCATTTGCATTTAAATGGGATATTATTTCTTTTTCAATGTAGTTTTTCTTGGCTATATTAGCATCCAGCCATGATGCCATACCAGGAGAAGCCAAAACATCATCACTTCTGGATTTATTAGACATACATTTCCTGCTTAAGGTAGGGGACATAATACCTTCATTTTCTAAACGCTTTAATTGGCTCTCAAGGTGTTTTTCACCTTCCAGTGATTTTTCAGTAGTAAAACAGACCTGTTTAGCTTTGAGTTGATTAAGTAAAGATTTCTTTTCTTCAGATAATGCATACAGTTTCACCTACAAGAGGAAAAGAATGTTGCTTTGTAAGTAAAGATATAATTTATTTAGTTTTCAATGAATTCATAATAATCAGCAAAAATTTCTATATATGCAAAGCATGAGCCAATTCAGTCTCTGAAGAATAAATATTTATATAGTACATTATTTTTATAACAAAAATTTTATGTTGAGTAGAAAAAGTCAATTCTTTATATTTTTATATACTATTAAGAGGGATTAAAAAATTAGTAACTTTTCATAAACATTAGAAAATCAAAAAAATATTTTTTTTAAATGCATAAAAATAATGAACTTACATAATCAAAAATATTTTTAGGCAATCTATTAAAATATGACATGAAAATAATTTTAAAAAATTAAACATTTTGCATGCATTTAATATTTAAAAATCACAAATTTGCTCACTTTCATTTAATAAAAAAAATAAGGTAGTAGATAATAGTGCATACAATTAATATAGAATACACTTTGAAAAGTACACAACATTTAATGTTGTTTTATTCAGATTTAAAAACTCTCTATAATGATATTCAGGGCTTAAAGAGACAAAAATTTCAAATAGTAGTGCAAACCCATGATTATTCAAAAAATTAAAAAATAAAAGTTTGAAGAATGGATTATTTGATCATGCAAAACCTAAACTTTCATAGAAAACTAAGGTTCAGAGAAACTTGAAAAATATAACATTTTATTCAAACATTTATATTGATATTCTGTATATATATATATATATATATATATATATATATATATATATATAT
>JAPMOQ010008526.1:3276612-3346070 GCA_026543055.1 Argiope trifasciata | reverse complement strand
GTTTATTCACGAAAGTAGAAGTAATTAAGATTTTTTTTTGAATCTCTGAACAATTAATTCAGCATAGCAGCTACCTTTCTCAGCAACCCTTTTTTATTTGGCATGAATTTTTAGTCCACAGACGATGTTAAACTAACTCTAGGAAAACCATTCAAATCCCACAGAGCGTTAAAGCTGGTAATCATTTAAAAGACAATGAAATCTTTTTCTTTCTTCATCTCGTCCTTGGGATTTAGTGATGAGAGCAGGCATAGAAGAAAGTGCAATAAAAAGGACGCACAATCCCAAAACAACACCGGAAATCAAATCGATATTAATTATCCTCTCACTGATTAGAAGATTCAAGTGGTTCCTAACACAGAATAAAAAACAATGTTCGTCAAAAACCCAGCACAGCTTTTTCTTTCTAACCCCATCCCTCGAAATCTTTGAACAATAAACACGCGTAAACGGTTCGCGGGATGTTCTTAAAGGAATTTCGTTAGAAGCAAAGTACAGAATTGCACGTCAAATTTCAAACAGCATTTTCAATTAAAAATAATTAATTCGAATAAAATGAAGAAATTTTGAATTCGTTTTAAAATTAGCGATGTTCCCTCAATGGCATAAAAAAGTTAGGACGGGCAGGGGTGTTTACTGTGATTTAATCTAAGAAATTCGAACAAATCGTTAGTTAGGGGTGAATTTTAAAGTTTTTGGGTTATTTTACATCACATATCTCGTTAAAATGAGATGTATCTATGTAAATAAAAATGAATGATTGTCTGTATGTCTTTTATGCGCTGCCGTTCCGCTCATCGGATTTCGATAAAACTCTGAATACTTATTACTTGCACATACGAGATCTTTACAATAAAATTATGCAATCTATATAAATAAAAATGAAACTTTGTTTATATATCTCTTATGCGCTCATCCGATTCCAATGAAAATTTGGATACTTATTGTCGTCCCCCCTTTGCACTTATTTGTTTCAGCTGAAGATGGAAAAATAAATATATACATATTGTCAACTCTAAAGTCTTAATGAATAAAGCTAAAAAAATAGAATTAATAGTATTTACGCTTCTCCTTTCTATATCACTCAATTTCAATGAATGTATTCATTTTCGATATTATTCTGTCAATCATTTCTAATGAAACTAAATAGTTATTTTAAATTTCAAACGAAATTTCCAAAATTACTTCTGCAGCAGCAACGCGCCGGGTACTAGCTAGGAATCAAATAAATTGATTGGGATGAATTTTTTCAGAATAGGTGAATAATTTATTAAACAGTGTTCGACAAAGTGTGAATTTTACTCAATGAAGCAATTTCATATCTGGCCCAAAATGTCATTTGACAGTCCTGCATCAGAATAAAATAAATGAAAATGTCAACCAAATCCCAGCCTCTTTTAAGTACAGTACAACAAAACAAGCAAAACTGAATAATAATTAAAACACAACAGATTTTAGATTCAATTAATAGCGTGATTAACTATTCCTTTATAGCTACCATGAATCGATTAGAGATTTACTTTTGAAATTGAACACTAAAAACTCAAAAATACCAGCGAAAATGACTCGTCAATATAAATAAGATACAGTTTTAAAACGAACTTAACCTAAATATCTTTATATATAATTAAAGTATTTTTTTACTAAATATTAAAATAAACTGCGTAAAAAATAATGAATTTGAGATTGTTTAAATAAGTATTCCATCTTCCAGAAATGAAACACACTTGAAGTGGAGGTTGGTAGCAATAGAGAAGTTTCATGTTTGTTTGGTTTAGTTTAGTTACATTAACTTCCCGTTTTAAAGCAACACGACGGCTATTTTGAGACGGACCTCGTAATTTTGAACCACGGTCAGATGACGAGGACGACATCTGAAGTGGCATCCCCCTTTCCACACCACACCAAAAATTTGGAAATTTGGCCTGACAGATTTAACGTGCAACAGACCCCATCACACGGTGGTTCTTCGGTGGAATCGAGTATCGAACCTGAAACCCTCCGGTTCCGAAGCCGAGACTTCACCACCCGGCCACCCGCGCCCCCTAGAGAAGTTTCAAAGTAAATTAACAAGTTTTAACTAAACCGACTAGCTGATTATGTCCTGATAATTCGAATACGGAAATTCGTTAGTAAATTGAAAGCCCAGCTAAATTTTTGTAACGAAACTCAAAATTTCATATTTAATGGAATATCCCGTTTATGAAAATCTCATCATATAACACAGGATATTCAACAAGATATAATTCATGCATGTAATGAATAAAGATATCATACAAAAAGTTTCACAAAATAAATATTACGAATACATCCTGAAATTAAAAAACAACCTTGTGATTGGTATCTTTCGTCAGAAGAAATATAAATTTATAAAAAAAAAAAAGAAAACGTCATATTCTTACTAAAACTGAAAATTTCAAAAATACTCATGAGCGTTTTTTTCTCCCCCCCCCCCCCCCACTCTTAAAAATCAGTTAAACTATACATTCTTATAGTGACAATGGGTCCGAAACCAAAATCTCAAAATCTGAAAGCGAAGTTCAGCTTAGTAAAAATTATAGAAAAAAGGATGAAAAATAACGGCATGAAAATAAATTAGGAAAATTTACTAAAACAGAGCAATAAGTATGAAAAATTTGCACATTTTCCAAAAAACTTTTCTTTTAATATTTTAAGTATATATATTTTTAGGAATTAAATACACATTTTATTTTATTTATTTATTTTCCAGAAAAAGACAAACATTTCGCAATATAGATTTTCACATACCGAAATTTCTATACATCGATTTGTTATTTATTTTAACTTAAGGAATTTTTACATTTGTTGTATAGAAAGGTTAAATAATTTTTTTTTTTATAAATAACTAGTATCCAATCCAATAACTATATCCAATCGATATTTAAATTTTAATTCTAATATTTTGGAATATTATTTATTTAACTTTAAAATAACAATATAGGCTTTATTAATTCGTCATTTAAAAAAAAAGGACAACACAGCAAAATAGCATATGGATTGTATTTATTTTCAGAGAAGACTTTATTTTAGAATTCTAAAGTTGAATTCATGCATACTGCTTACATAAAACACTCTTACACTCTAATATCTACTACAAGGCATCACACACATTCATTCAAGTGTCTATGCGCTGCTTGGCTGCAATAGGCCTTGAAAAAAGAATAATGATTCACATAACTCAGAAGACGCTTTATCAACGATTTTATCTCATTCCTTTGTGACAGCACTTTTAAATTTCATATTCGCACGCTTTCTTATCTTTTGTTGCTTCGTCGGTAGAACTCACTGCACAAACGGAGACATTTTAAAACAAATCAAACAATTAAAACCTTTATTAATTAATAAAATTCTCACAGCAATGAATCGACTGAGAGCAATTTTAGGTCAAATTTTCAGAACAATTAATAGCAATATATTTATGGCTGGATAATGTGTTCCATTTCACGTGACATCACAGTCGATAATACATTTTTGAGTATATTTAATATCTAATTATATCTAACCATTCTCTGTTGGATATACCAAAGTTTTATTTATTTATTTATTTATTTTTCCTCCAGTAAGGTCGTAATGTATTTCAAAATTACACGGAAACTATACTATTTGATGTAATACACATTAATCGACTGAATCAAGAATTCGAATAAACACAACAAAATACACAATTTAATAATTATTAAATTAAATTAAATATTATAAAAGGCAACGAAATTTTCACTTTACTTTAATTGTGAATTATCGGTGACCAGTCAATTAATAGTGAACGGATTCCTTATAATTTTGCGATGGAAAATCAAGTTTAAAGTCAAAGCTTATTGCCAGATAAATATGTATTTCTAGGTTATATTACTATGATAATAATTACAGATGCTCGTTTTTTGTTTTTTCCATTCGTATTTTTACATCTACAAAGAAAAATTTATATTTATTACAAACATTTAAAATCTTTAAAAAAAAAAAAAAAAAAAAAACGAGAAAAGAAGGTGAAAAAAGGGGAAAGAAAACCACTTTACTCTAAAACCATTAGTAATTTTTATCAGGAAGTGTATTATTTCACAGAATTTAAAAAAATAGCTTATCATATAGCATAATATATATATATATAAATCTTAAATCAATTTATTTTCCAAAAAATAATAAATTCAAGAAAATCCTGTAAAAAAGTTTTGAATTATCAAATAATCTAGTAGAAGATTTTCCAATTGTAAACAAAACTTCCATGCCTAAGCTTATTTAACATATTCCAGCTGCAACAAAATAATTCCTAGTCAAAGAAAATAAGCTTGAAGACTAATATTTAAATAACTGTTTATATATTTTCCATTCAAAATTTTATCGCTTATATTTGCATTGGAACCATATTATTCGTAATAAGCAATTTTATAATAATGTATGTTATCTGAAAAAATTGCTTTGTGAGTGAAATAGTATTAAATGTAACCTACATATAAATACCAAAAAAAAGTGAATTTCATACGAACACAAGACGCTGATCTACATAGTACATCTCACAACAAAAAAATTATATTTAAAAATTTTTTAATTCGAAAATTAATTTAATTTTAAAATCAAAAACAACCTCAAATAGTTAAAATAGATATATAAAATTAACCATTTTAATGGTAAAAATATAAAAACAAAAAAACTATAAAAAGAAAATTTTATGTAGTTCCGTTTTGGAAACGACGAAACTCATCCGTATAAATTACGGTGCTAACATTAATTATTAATTAATAAACTGAAAAACGACCGAAAACGGAATTTTCAGAAACGCAATTAACATTTCAAACACAAAATATACTGAATTTTCCAAAAAACCAGCTTATAAGGAAAATACATAAACAACTGGAACGACGCCAAAACACAATGCCAAATAAGTTTATAATTGACTCCTACATCATTTTTAACAAATCTAAACAATTCTAATACTTTTTAGATTTTCCTTAATATTGGTTTCGTAACTATTAAAAATTAACTTTAAATCTAAACTATTAAATCATACTTACATATATAAAAGCCCCCTGCAAAATATCAGTAGTAAATTAAACACCTGCTGATCAGCACAAGCACGTGGGTTGTCCCCAAAACAACTCGAACGCCAACCAATCTAGCAACATTCTACGCCCACAACCGTACCTACATGTGAATACACATACATTTATTTTCCAGTTTCCATTTCGAAGGCAGGAAAGAGACGTGTCAAATTAAAGCTGCAGCTCGAGCTGGAAAGCTTCCTTTTCGCAGGAGATATAAACTTTCTACTTAAAAAAAAAGCTGGTCATTGTTTTGGGAGGACAAGTGAAGGCCGCTCCAGCAAAAGACTAAACATAACACACATCCCGCCGGATTTATGATACAAGGCGGCGTAATATTTCACGATTCAAATCTTGACCGAGGCTTCATTTGTATTATGTTACTCTTGTTTTCGAAGAGATAGAGTTATGAAATGATCCAGGCAGGCATTGTGTGAAATGTGCAAGCAAAAAAAAAAGCATGAAATAGAACGCACCAAAATGTGTACGTAAATCAACACCGACAAAATTATGTATAACATTTCAATACAATCTCCTTTTTTTTGCCATCATGATATAAAGCATCAGCCGAAGTGTATTACATAGGATCTTGGCTAAATTGTCTTCTTGATTTTCCTAATAACAATAAAAAAGAATCATAGATAAACTTTTATAAGTAATTAAAACCAAAAATAAATATATATATATATATATATATATATATATATATATATATATATATATATATATATATATATATATATATATATATATTTCAGAATTATTTTTATCAATTGAATTCATTCATTCATTATTTATGTCCTCTGGCCGTTAGTAAATTTATGACCATCAATTTTCCCTACGACCTGATTTATCAAAATATATATATACACCAATCAAAACTCTATATTTAAAAATATTTTAGTTTAAAAACATAGCATTTATTTCATTTGAATTATACTGTTTATCCTAAAGTATGATGTATGAAACTGAACGCATCTAAATGTGTACGGAAATCAACACCAACAAAATAATACAATCTTTTATTTGGCATCATATTATACGGCATCCGATGTAGTGTATTGTATTGCATAGCATCTTGGCTGCATTGTCTTCTTTAATTTCCTAGTAACAATAAAAAAGAATCATCGATGATATTTTAACTTTCATAAGAAATTTAAACTAAAAATAATTTTAAAAAATGTGTTTCGGAATTATTTTTATCAATTGAGTTGATTCATTACTTATGTCCTCTTTGGCCGTTAGTAAATTTATGACCAGTAATTTCCCAGACGATCTGATTTATCAAAAAAAATTTATATCTATCAAAATCTATATTTAGAAATATTTTGTGTGTGTGAGCGTGAAACATTGCATTTATTTCATATGAATTATTATGTTATACTATTTATTTTAAAGTATGACGTATGAAAGAGAACGTAAGACAACATGTATGAAATAGAACGCATGTAAATGTGTACGTGAATCAACACCGACAAAATTATACATAACATTTGAATACAGTCTTGAATACAAACAGAATCATAGGTGATATTTTTACTTTTATAAGAAATTAAAGCTAAAAATAAAAATAAAAAAAGTATTTCAGAATTATTTTTATCAATTGAATTCCTTCATTATATATGTCCTCTTTCATCATTAATAAATTTATGACTAGTAATTTCGCAGACGATCTGATTCATCAAAAAAATTATATCAATCAAAATCATAATTTAGAAAGATTTGTTTTTAAAAAAACCATTGTAATTTTTTCATATTAATTATACCGTTTGTTTCAAAGGCTTATTGAGCAATTGTTGCGCTTTCAGAATGCAGCTTATTATTTCATGAAATGGTATTTATAATAACTGTTTTCCTTGAGAGCCCAGCAGCACGCTCGTTCAAAAATTTTATATTTAAAATAATTGACAGAGCCAACCTATTTTATCACATACTTTTTTATTCCAGCTAAAAATTAATGCCATATAGATTCGTCAATAATAGCTCAACCATTATCCAATTTCAAGAAAAAATACAAAATACACTTTACAGTACTAGCGTTGTGATGGTAAATGGAATTTGAAAGAGTTCTTAGTTATAACCACTATAAAAAAATATCTAATAAACATATTTCGTGTTTTTATTCCATATAAACGCTCATGATCCCTAAATGTGTCATCAATGTGCCGTCTCTATTAACGAGAGACAATGTAAAACTTAGATACAACCTCCAACTTCAACAACTGGACAGACTTCACCTATTAATTTCGCCACTTAGCAAGAATAGCTAATCAATTAAAATGCTTTCTCAATATTCTATCATCACAATTTAAAATTGAGTTTATTTTTTGCTTTGATAAGATTTATTTAATTGAAATAGATAATTACATTATTAGCATTAATGAGCCATGCCCATACGAACGAAAGAGAATAATAATAAGATTAATATGTCACGTAAGTCAAAATCGATAACCTACATCTTACCATAATAAAAATAAAAGTATAATTACAATAGCGAAAGGAAGCCAAACAATTTTATTTTAAATTTTACTTGCATAACCCAGCACTCTTCATACTATTATTTGACGCCATAAAATAAAATAAATGAAAAATTACAGGGTGCGTAGTGAGAAAATGCCGCAAAAATCAAGTATTGGGTTGTTCGGAAAGTCATTTCGTTTTTTTTTTTTTTTTTTTTTTTTTTGTCAAAATGAAAAGAAATTTTCGTTTAATGAATAAAGTATTTATTAAATTATAAAACTGCCATTCTGGTCTAATACCTTTTGCCATATTTTTGGTAGTAACATGATTACACGCTCATAAAAGTTTTGGTTTTTGCTGTACAAAAAAACTGATCGAGGTGGTTTTTGGCCTCCTCATTTGAAGGAAAAATTTTGCAAATCAGTTCTGGTACTGATGTACTGTTAACACATCTTCTCCACACATATTGGCTAATTTATTTCTGGCTTGACAGCATTTTTACCTTTTATATAGCAAAAAAGAAAAAAATGACGAAAATGCTGTTTATTGCTCTCCATATTTAAAAGGGCACCATCTAAAAACTACTGCGAAGAATCAGCTGCACTTTTTCACACTCAAGCCTTGCTATATCAGCTCTTAAAACATAAAATGATTTTGCGGTTTAAGTATGAAATTGGGTGCGAAAAATACAATTAAATCCTCTGTCGGGAAAAAACGAAATTACTTTCCGAACAACCTAATACTTCTAAGCACCACAGACAAAAAAAAATTAAGATACCTTTGTACGTGTACGCATACGTAAATTTGTGTATTCCCTAATCCTAGTTTATTTTCTGTTTTATTATAATGCATAATTTGTTTTGAATTTTTTAAAATTAATTTTAAATGTGCATTTTTTAAATTTTAATATTTATTTCTGTACTTTCATAATATTTGCTCAACATCTTCTATAATAAAACAAATGATGTCCTTTTGATGTTGACAAAAGCAGGAAAGGATAATAAAAATGAGAAAAAAAAATCATTACCGAAAATGTGAGTCAACTTCTATAAGATGAGAGCTATTCAGAACACTACATGTAAAAGAAGTTCAAACGTTTTTCGAGTTGCAACAAGATCGGTATACTTATTTCGGAATAACCCTTCCAATATTTCAATACGATGCCCAACGTTGAAAAAACAATCGAAAAAAAGAGTCATTAACCATTCATTATCTTAACATGAGTTAAAACTCTTGCATCCCTTCACCGAATTCTGCTCTTTTGTCGGTTTTCTTTTTTGATACATCCAGTAAACAAATTTTTATGACTATTATCGATTTAACGTATTCATCGAATGCGGAAACAAAAGGGAATATCTTATGCTGAGGAGAAAGAAAAAAAAAAAAGAATATTTTCTTAGCACTTCTCGAGAAAATTACGCACTTTTAAGGACCTTTCTTTTAAAATTAAGCACTTTAAAGGTGCTTTAAAATAGTTTTCAAGTTTCAGCGCCTTTTAAGGATTTTTCATGACGCTACGCATCCTAGATTACTTTTTTTCCCACGGCATTTCCATTCTACATAACTGTCTTCTAGAGATTCTACATTTTTTACACTTTATCGTAACAAATCTTTTTTTTTTTTTTTTTAATTTTACGCTTACGAAAGTATTGCTGTTCTCGAATTCGAAACTACTGCGAAAATTTGACCTTCAGATTTTGAAAACTCCTCACGTTTTAGATACCTCCGAGTTCGAAAACCACTTTTTTTTAATCATGCCTGTCTGTGAACACAATAACTGAAAATCGTTTACAGTTAAACTGATGAAATTTTATAGGTGAACTTTATATCAAATTTAATGACTTTTTTATTATTAAAGTTTGAATGAAATTTATCAAGAGTGTCAATTTCTCCGCGTGCATGTGTACACGATAATTTAAAAAGCTAGTTTACAGCTTTATAACAGCATATTTGTACTGAATAATGAACTAAAATCTTCAAATGGGTTGACAGTCTATTGGGATACATACAGCCCCTGAATATGAAGGTGATAACTCAAAAATGCAATGATTTCGACTAATTAAATTTAGTATGTGTGTTTTGTCTCCGAAATCGTAGATCTGCATCAGTTTTTGGCTTCAGCCGGTTGAAAAACCATTCAAAATGAAAATTTGCTATTCCTTTCTCATATTACGAATAAAAATTATGTCACTGCAGTCGGATAGGTAAAAAGCATCTTAAGTCACGTTTCAGATTGGGTCATAAATCTGCCAACTTGTCGATTGTTGCCCCAACACCACATGTGGACGCGATCAGGCGCTTCGAGTGAATTGTTGGTAAAATGAACAGGCATCAAAGAAACCCAGAAAAAAATAAAAGAATACAAAGTGTGCCAGACTCAAAAAGAGGACAGCGGCATTACATTGTTACTCTTCAACCTCAGTCCGGCGTCGAAAGTAATAACAATTAGTGAATTCATAACTATGCGGATCTTTAAATGCTTGGGTCGCCATTATATGTCCAGATGATATCTTTATTAGGAAATATACGAAAAGAATCCAATGGCAGATCATTCCCACAGCTTTTGATTGAAACTTGAAGCTTCAACATGCTCAATTAAATTCAATCTAGGTGAGTTATATTAACTTCCTGTTTTAAAATCATACTACGGCTATTTTGGGACGGACTTGCAATTTTGAACTGCGGTCAGATGAACAGGCCCCCTCCACGCCACAACAGTGGGCGTGGGAAGACGTCAGACCTGACGAGTTTAAAGTACAACAGACCCCCTTACACGACGGTCCTTAGTTCGAATCGGATCTCGAACATGAAGCTCTATGGCTCACACGTTGAGACCTTATCACCAAAACCCTAAATTCAGAATGGAGATATTTCAAAATCTTCCTGCCTCCACAGAGAGTATCAACAAAAGATATAGCAATATCTGCTACAAAAGATAACCTTCAAATAAAGTGAGATAGCCTTTAAATCGGCTACTGTTTTTGTGGAATAATTAAAATTCATTAGCAATTAGTTCCAATCTTTAAAAAAAATTTATGTACAGTTTTAAAAAAGCACTTTAAAACATTAGTTTCAAACAGCTAGTATTAATAGGATAATATCTGAAAAACTTCACACAGAAATTCTACAAAACGGTATTTTCTTAAATAAACATCAAATATAACCCCAACAGTTGCTTTCTTTGATGCATCCCGAAGTATTTAGTTAGCAAATATGGAAAATCTTACATTTACATCACAGATGAACAAATATTTACATCTGCCTATCAGAATATATGTGATTTCGAAGATAAGTAGATAAAAAGTCGTTGCTCGAGATCATCATATTTTAAAGCCGAAAGAAGAAAGCAGAATAAATAAGTCATATTTAAATGTATTTAGACTCAAAATATTTTCTGTAAATTGGTAGATATATAGAATGTAATGTCATATAGATGACCGTTTCATCGAGAATATGAAATGTGTGATTCTAAGTAGGAAAGTAAGGTTTTTCAAAATTTTAATTATTTTTGATTTTTTAAGAACTTATTAGACGTTCCCTTCTACCATAATTTTGGAATAAAATTTTGCACGAAAACTATTTTCGCAATTTGAAATTTAGATTTTCTTTATTTGCCTTTTAGATTGCCTTTAGATTTTCGGCTACACACAAAGCTTTAAATGAACTTTAACCTCAGAGTAATACATTCGCTAAAAGATTACCATTTTATATCTGAATGGCCTGTATTATCAAACATCTGATAGAATGGCAATATAAGATAAATATAAAGTATTGCCGTAAAGACAATTGCTATAATTCAATGTATTATTTCTGTTAACATTTCTGTTCCCCACTTGATACAGAGCCAGCAGCCATGAACAAATAGTAATAGAGAGGTTTTTATTACCCACTTTTGACACAGCATACTCAACGCACGACCAAATACCTTTTTTAATTAAAATTTAAAGTAAGGAAAATTAAAATATCACCGATATTGAGCCCAGCCAGCAATCTAACAATGAATTAATCTAAGGATGCAGATCGCACACTGCCAAGATTTAGTTTAGTTATATTAGCTTCCTGTTTAAAGCAAAACTAGGGCTATTTTGGGATGGACCTCGTCCTTTTGAACCACGGTCAGATGACGGGGACGACACCTGAGCTGGCAATCCCTTCTCCAAATTTCCACACCACACCAACGGGAGGACATTTGGCCCCGACGAATTTAATGTGCACCAAATCTGTTTATATGGCGATTCTTCGGTGGAATCGGGTCTCGAGTCTGCAAACCTTTTGAAGCCGAGACTCTACCGCTAGGCCAAGATTTAGTTTAGTTATATTAGCTTCCTGTTTAAAGCAACACTAGGGCTATTTTGGGATGGACCTCGTCCTTTTGAAGCAAAGTCACTAGTGTGCCCAACACAGTGCCAAGAAATGCTTTCACAATCCTATTTAACAGCGGCCATGCTTTCGTTAGATTGAATTAAAATTTGCAAACATGTGGTTTGCAGTGTTTATTTTTGGCATTTTGAAAAACCTGCTTTTATAACAAGTCTAACGAGTTCCAAGGCAAAATTTCACGTTGTCGTTTTTACGAATACCATTATGGATGCGCAGCTTGTTCACACACGCCTTCCTTATTTTGACAAAGTTAATCTGCATAAATTACGCACCTTATATAGTTATTTTAGGAATCAGAAATCGAACAATATTATATCAATTACGGAAAATCCCCAAAAAATTACAGTTGATTCCATCTTAACATCCCACATTTCATTTGATGTTTCATAAATCTAATTTATGCATATGTTATCTGAATAGTTAATAATTTGCTTCCATTCTGATTATTTCATGAAATAAATTATCAAGATTTATTAGCTGTTTTATACAATATCTAGTTAGCTAATGCAATTTTATGAAATAACAAATTTCATACTGTAAAGGTAAGACACACATTTCGTTGAGTACAGTCATTATTTAAAGGGCACAAACAAGTGATTCGTATAACAAGCAAAACAAAATGTATAACAACATCATTAGAGAGATGGTGGAAGAACATAACCAGTAATGCCAAAGAACTTCAAACATTCAGTATAGAAAAAAAAAAAAAAAAAAAATACCATTGCTGGTGAGATTTGAACAAAAGTGGGAGAAACAATAACATCGGCAGAGCAATAACCTTCCAGCGAAATAAGAAAGATAATGTGAAACTACTGCAAAAATGCTGTAAAACATCTCGATGAAATAGAAATGCTATGTATCATTTTCAAGATATTCTGACGCGTTGCTAAAGACAAATAATGTTAAGGTTTCTGGTTAAAAAATATACATTATAAAAAATACATAATTTTAAATTTGCTTCAGGTTTTTTTTTTTTTTTTTTTTTTGGAGTCCCATTTTACAGTGATTTTTACGAGTGAAAAAAAAATCATTTCGTTTAACCTAAGTTTGAGAACGAATTATGATCATTGAGCTGAATTGCGTTGGTGTTTAATGGAACAAGGACCATTTTTGGCCATGTTGCTCTACATCCTTGAGATTAAAATATTTATATCTATTGATAATGAAATCTAAATGTGTTTAAAAAATCCAAATGTCTGAAAGTGTTTATCTGCCAGTTATGAAAAGCGTAACAATGATGCACTAAAAAACGGGATTAATGTTTATATATGAATATAAAAACATATATTAAAAAAAAAACTAAAAAAGCCAACATGCGTGATTTCGGAAAGCAACTCGTCCAACTCAGGGCGAGTCTTCTGAAAACAACCAAAACGATGGATAGAAAATTGTGGACATTCCACAAGAATATGTAAAACATACATAGGACTTTTACAAATTGAATAAAATGGCGTGGTGTCCCCCATTAACAAATGTCGGTGGGTGAATCAAGAGTGCCCAATCCTCAACCTCATTAAAAGTCCAGATTTCTGCTGTGCAATGTGGGCCAGAAATATATTGTAGGCTTAATTTCATGCAACTTATTATTAATCTGTGCATCCCATTCAACTTGCCATTTGGAAAGCAGAATATGACTTACATATTTCTTATAATCGATAAGAGGAATTTGTGTTGGCAGCTGTTGGAATTATTGGACTAATCTTTTCGGGCTCCATAATGATGTAATCCATTCGTGCACGAACACTGGTGAAAGAAATCTCATGATCCCATAGTAACAGATGTTAGTTGAGTTACAATTTAGGTTTGGAGTTTGTGGGTAGATGACGCGTATAAGATGGAATCAAAGATGGTTGTGTTTTATAGTAACAGTTCATGCATGTAAAATGAAATATATGTGAATATTTGTATATAATTATCTGTGTCCTCGTCTTGCAAATAAAAAATATGTAGAAAAAAAGAATGCCTGGATTAATGTTGACAATGTTCATGCTATTATATTTCAACTTGGAATACCTTGATTCTATCTCATTTAAAAGATCCCGGAATAACAAGATAAGAGTGCATTTTCTCTTACATTTCGATAAATTTGAATTTGGAGTCTAGAAATCCCATAAATTGTGCCCAATTTAGCTGCCATATCAGCCTTTTCCTTACCTAGGATTCCCACATGCGCGGTGAACACGCATAAAATAATTTGAAACCCTTACAGATATGTCTGTCATTAAAATGTTGAAAAGCAAAGGACGGCTGCGAGCATATAACGATGGCAGAGATTCCAAAACATTGAATCAATATATATTATATATTTATCTGCAGAACAATCGGAAATAACCGATAACGCTTTTTTAAAAAAAAGTTACTTCTGCTATAATCATTGAGCGATGTTCAGCAACATTGTATTTCAAAGATCTGATTAAAGATTGAATTATTTAGAAGGAGTAGATGAATACTGGATGTGAAAGAGTTTAGCAAGGATTTAGGGTAAGAATTGAAACTAGCAATAAGATAAAAACCGGAAGGATAATTGACAGTAAAGTATCGGTCACATGTTGTTTTCAAGCAAATTTAAAACAGCATCGGTTACGAGCTACAGAGTGATCGTTGAGCGACGTCCCGCCGCATTGTATTTCAAAGATTTGATAAAGGATTGAATTATTTAGGCGGAAGAGGTAGATGAGAGAAAGTTTAGCAAGGATTTACAGGTACGAATTAATACTAGCAATACATAATAACCGGAAGGATAATTGAGAGTAAAGTATCCGTCGTATGTCGTGTTCATGCAAATTTTAAATAGTTAATAGGTTTCAGTTCCTCAATGTGTCACCCAGCAGGGGAAGACGAGAAAGAACATCAAAGGAAGCGCTACTCGGAGGGGATTAAGGTCGGGCGCCCCGTGAGCTGCCGTTTCCGAGCTGCAAAGCAGCTGGAAATATTTTCTACTAAAAGTACTTCCGATCCAGCTTCAGAACAACATTTCCAAAATAAAAGTTTCTGGTAATTCTAATATAAGCACAAAAGAAAAATAATAAATGGTATAAATGAATAAGTAATTAAAAGCAACTTATGAATACAGTAATAATTGAATATAATAATGAATATATATATCAGATAAAATGAATGCATGATTTTTAAATATATATTGATATCAATAATACTATTTAAATCAATTACCAATTACTTTTGATTACTGACATTGAAATATGGGAGATAAACACATGAATTTTAAATTTTCGCAGCACTCAAAATTTTTCCTCTTGTCACTCAATAAAAGGTTGGGAATTACAAAAATTGGAATTATATTTAGAACAATTATTCTCAAATATTCGTCTTTTGTTTTTAAACAGAATTTACAAATTTATTTTCTACACTCAGTTAACAACAATTAAGAAAGTTTATATATATATATATATATATATATATATATATATATATATATACGTAGATAGATAGATATACACTGAAGTGACAAAAGTCATGGCTTCGTGGGGTCTGCGCCACACTCGAACTCTACCATCAGCTCGTAACAACTGAAATCGTGACTCATCTGACCATGCCACGGTTTTCCACTGGTCTAGGGACCAGTCGATATGCTCGCGAGCCCAGGAGAGTCCCTGCAGGCGATGTCGTGCTGTCAGTAAAGGCACTCGAGTCGGTCTTCTGCTGTCATAGCCCAAGGAAGACAAATTTCGCCGCATAGTCCTATCGGACACCTCCCTCGTACGTCCCACATTGATTCCTGCAGTTATTTGACGAAGTGTTGCGTGTCTATTAACATTGACCATTCTACAGACGTCGGTGGTCTCATTCGTTAAGTGCAAGTGGTCGCCCACTGCGCTGTCCATGATGGGATGTGATGCCTGAAATTTCATATTCTCGGCACACTCTTGATACTGTGGATCTCGGAATGTTGAATTTACTAACGATATCCGCAATGGAATGACCCATGCGTCTAACTCCAACTAATATTCCACGTTCAAAGTTTGTTAATTCTCGTCGTGCCGCCATAAATCACGAAAAACCTGTTCACATGAATAACTTGAACACAAATGAAAGCTCTGGAAAACGAACTGCGCATTTATACTTTTTCGCTGCGATACTACTGCCATCTGTATATTTGCATATTGCTATTCCATGACTTTTGTCACTTCAGTGTATAAATATATACAAATTACTGATTTGATTCTTTACAATAAATCGAAAATTTTAAAAACATGCCAGAAAGAATAAAAAGAAAAAAAGGGCAAAAAAAGTCAATATCGCATACCTTTCTGTCTTCTTAGATCATTCAGCTGTGTAATCCAAACGGAAAAGAAAATTTATGACTTAGCTTATGCTTAGGTCGGTTACTTTTAGAGCGGACAAACAACGCACGTCAGACAGTAGATATCTTTTACCTCCATTGTGATTTATCAGAGATAAAGTCATACTGGGAGAAAAAAAAAACGCTTTGTGGCAAATCAAGTCCTTTTTTTTCCCTCTTAAAACCTTGCTTTCAGGCGATATTGATACTGTTCTGTATACCAATAACGTTTTTCTCTATTTCATACAAACTTCTAAAATTTAGTAAAATCCAATACCCAGTATACTACGTTCATTGATATGCTCTATATATGGTTTGCTAAAGTTATTGTCAAAGAAATTCAACAAGAGGTAAATACACAGCTGGTCAAAAAAAGTAATTAAAGGTAAGAAATAAAAGTGGAATACATTGTAACCATTAAAAGATTAAATGCTATGAAATCCCGAAAATTGTTCAAACATTATGTAGAAAAGCAATTCCTTTATTCGCTCTTTTGATTTTTTTTATAAATCTATCCTTCATCTTTCAAGTAAACCAGATAATGAAACATTTCTCATTTTACACTTGATGAACGGTGTAGTTGTTATTATTATTATTATTATTGCTTACATTTTTTTTCAAAGATTTTTTTTTCTGTCAGTGACTTTTAAAAGAAGAAACAGTTTCCTGTTTAGTTTTCCCAACAACATCACAAATTTTAAATAATAAAAAAATTACTTACAGAATTAAAAAGTTTAAGTAAATAGTATTTTAATACGGAAGAAAATAAATAAAATTAAAATGTGTACTTTGAAAAATACATAATGAATTTCAAAATTAAAGCACAAATTGACAGAAATTTTAAAAAAGGCTTCTTACTTAATAAATTTTTTTTCTGCTTACGTAAATAAATTTCTAAACATTACAAAGTTCTAATTAATTAATAAAAAAATTAATTTGTATGCAACTAACTACCTTAGTCAAAGTGCTAAAATGCATTCGATTTGACTGTTCAGATGGTATTATTTAATAACAAATGGCACAGTAATGCATACACCTGTAATCAAGAATAACGATTCAAACTTCTGCACGAAGTCGCAATTAAAAATTGGAGCTCTTATCTGATAATCTAACAAATATTTGTTCACAAAGATATTTGCTTATGTTCTATTTAGAATTGTACAGAGAATTATTTTAGAGCGGGCCGCAAATCATGTTTTCTAACTCATTTACCTCCGAGGAATTTTGTATTTTACACGTAATAAAAGCTGTTAAAATTATTAAAGGTTCAGAAATATTGTCTGTTGTCTAACAGTCTATGGCTACCTTTTTTATACAAACGGCTGATATCAATCTATAAAAAAATGTGGTAGAGTTATATTTAAAAGTGTCATTTCAATCGAAAATACCGTTTGTAATTATATTAACAACGGAATATAAAAATTATTAAACATGAAAGTACTAAATTAATCAAGAACTTTTCCTCCTCTTTTCCTAAATGAAACAAATAATTCACTAAAATATAACCTCATGGGTTATTTTTAGGATTTTTATTTTATTAATTTATCTTTCTGATTTCTTTAAGAAGATCAAGCATTGTAAACTACTGATACAATTAAAATATCTGAAAAGTCGTTCACAAAGAAATAGATTGCACAGTTGGCACTGATAAGGCAAGGAAACAAATACATGCTCACAAGATACACAGAAAATATATCCCGACGATTTAATTATGGAATCTATTCTGCTACGGAAAAAGTAGAACGTAATTCTAAGGCAGAGTGTATGACAAATAATATGAGCAGATACTGTTAGGATGCAATAAGAGCAACAGGTAAACTGATTCACTAAGAGAAAAATACAAAGAAAAGAAAGTAGGAAAACAATATTTTTTCCTTTTAACAATTAAAAAAAAATTCCATGAAATATTTGTCCTTCTGAAAAATAAAAGCACAGAGAACAGAGGGTTCCCGTCACAGGCCGCGATTTTATTTTTGATGGGTCCCGACGAAATATGTAAGCGCCTTTCTCACAAACATGCGGTATAGACTTATATTTAATCTAAATGCTTTTCTCCCATCAAAAAAGTTACTTCTGTGGCCATAAAGCCAACTTCATAACGACCGTACGTTTTGGTTTCAGATATTTCTTTCGTTTGAAACAGAATCACTTGAGTTCCAACTTCTATTAACAGAAAGAATGGAAGTAACAAAAGCAAAATTAGTATTCAAAAAACGATCCCAAATACACTTCAAGTTTTTTCAAACAATGAAACTAACTCGAACAACGCGTGTGATACATTACGTTTGATGATTAAACATGATTATATCAGTAGTAATACAAAAATAAATAATATCAGGTACATTATTATTATTTTTTCAAGTCACGATTAGCTTTAAAAAAACCCGAAAAGGGTAAATCTATAATCACGTCAGGCAGTAAGTCATTTTTGCAATAGAATATGGGATGATAGATGTAAAGGAGAACTGCTACAGCTGCTTCTTTCCCACTGCATTGAATAAAAAGTTAACCATATAAAGAATGCTAATCAGAATTAACGGAACGCAAATTAGAAATAATACAGCATAACTAAATGAATAACAATATTCGAAGCGTGCATATCTACAGACGGATAATTCTTTGAACATGTATTTAAAACAGTCTATGTTACTCATTCAACTGCTTATCATTGTATTGTATACCAGCCGCCTTCGGCGACCAGCTGGTTCGCCATGAGTAATGTGTTCTAAAAATTTCAATTAAATCACATATTCATTAGCCTTCAAGTAATTCTGGGCATCAATTGACCTGAAATGAATATTTTCTTTAAGATGATGGACGGAAAGTTCTAAAAGAACACGTTTTCCCAATAATATATTTTGATTTTATAAATCAGTCAGTTTTAATGATTGATTTAGAAGACTGATTGATGTAGCTACTTTTATTCAAAATATTAATAAAAATATTTTGTAAAATATGGCTCACAGAGCAAAGTATGCAGAAATCTAAAACTCATTACTCATAAATGCATTGTTTGACTCAAGCTACCTAAAATATAATTATTTACTTCATTTAGATCAAATGAATAGTATTAAACAATATATATGCCTATTAATAATATTTAACAAATTGACCATTGGACCGGAATTTAATGCATATCCTGTATAAATAAAGATATTTTATTGAATTAATGATTGAAATATTGCAAACGATCATAGAATACTTTGCCTTGCATTTATCTTTTTAGAAAATATCACATTTTATATTTATGTTATTTTATGCAGTCACGTGCTGAAAGTTGTATTTCTTTAGATTTGATTTGCGATTATCGTTGTTTTTTGTTTTTTAATCTGAACTTTCGTCATTGTTTTCTTTTATTTTATCCTGTCACGTGCTAAAAAAAAACATGGTAAAAACATTTCTTTAAAAATTCGTTAAAAATAGAAGCTTAAGTTATACATTAAAACACTGATACCACTAGAAAGCTAATTTTTTAATCTTAAAATTGATGTAAAAATCATGTTTGTGCGATAATATTTTCGCAAGTTATAGCGGAAACACGTCGAAATTTCGCTTAAATTTTAATTAATTCAAATTCTAATTAAAAATTTGAAAAAAGGGGCTCCGAGGTGCACACTACCGATCTCCAAGATATACATGTACCAAATTTGGTAGCTGTTGGTCCCACGGTCTGGCCTGTAGAGCGCCAACACACACACACATCGAGCTTTATTATAAGTATAGATGTTGAGTACGACAAGTTATTCTTGCAACTGTGTTGTCGCGGTAGTGTAGTTGAATTCATAGTCAACTGACTTTGTAGTGTATATTTTACTTGCTACGTCCTATTCTAATACTTGATTCACAAGTGAAAAGAGTTCTCTTTTGTTTTTATGATTCCACACTCATAAAAATAGCTTGTTTTCGTACGCTTTCCTACCCGTAAAGTTTGTGGCGTACTCAAGGAATGCCACTCAGAAATCTTTCTTTCCATAGCGACACGACACAGAATTTCAATTTTATTGTAACCTTGAAATTTCATATATTCATAAATGTCTTGATCACAAAAAATATTTGTTATATCATTTTACTAGTCTTTCCGGGTATGGAAAAGAGTTTTTCATAAAATCAACTTCAAACTTAAATTTACTGAATTCAGAATCTTGGATATTACCAATAAGCAAAACTATTTTTTTTAGCAAAATTATCAAATAATGATCCTTCCAGGTCTTCATCGTACCTTTTAAATATATTTCTGATTTCAAAAACATACATTTTTTTAATAAATAATGAATTTGAATAAAGTTTATTTAATCAAATGAAGACCCATGAAAATAATCACTAACAGGAATTTAAACTTTATTTCCTAGTAAAAATATAAATCTAATATCCATATTTATTAACATGATTGGAATTTCAAAAGCAATGTTATCCCTCTCTTAGAAATGCCCTCATGCAAAACTTTTTCAACATACAGCAAAAATATACATCTGAAGTTTATTAATAATATTTTATGCCATACCACTACAGTAGCTTTTTTTTACTTTTCATAAATTTTACATTTCAAATCTGATTATTAAGCTAATAATTTCCAATTTCTTTATAATAACTGATGATACTTTAAAATCAAAAATTAAGAAATTGCATTTCTACCATCTAAAAAATCTTTTTAACATAACAGAGATGAAGTAGTTCTAACTTTATAAATTTTGATAATAATAACCAGTTAATTTAATGCTGGGAACAACTATATCATGATTACCAAACATTCTTGATATAACTAAAGGATTTTCACATTACAAAAAGTTTGAATATGTTAAAATATCACTGTTATTTCAAATTGATATGCTAAAAATAATATTTGAAAAATAAAATTTTAATAATTAAAGTGTTTTGATGCTAAATTGTTCATTCTTTAACATATATGGATATATTAATCTATCTTTCATTAAAATAACTTCACTTTATAACCACGCTGCTATCAGCGAAAACAAATTAAAATAAATGGTTACATATTTACATAAATAAAAATGGCTATCAGAGAAAATAATCCATTTCAAAACAAATTTGTCTTTCAATAAACCTTTCAATTCCATGGATGAATAATTATTGATCGATTCTGCTTGGTCTAGTAAAATAAAGGAGCCCCATCCATGTGATAAAAAGAAAATAGAATAATATTTGTTGAACAGAACAATCTAGAATATGCATATAATAGAAATATAAATTTGTCATAGTTTCTATAAAATGATGCATTAAAAAAAATCATTTTATAGAAGAGATAAAGAGTAAAGAGATCACCAGATAAAGAGTATAACTACGAATTAAAGGACTAATTACAAGAACTAAATATAATCATGCTTTGCTTTTAAGAAAGTCAGCAAACACTCCATAAGCAACATATCCACACAAAAAAATAGTGCATCCAGTTTTCCTATTTTCAAATAATGCTAATAGAAAGCATAGAATCCATGATAGTTTTTCTTCTTATTCCAATTTTTTACCCACAATTTGTCATAACACCTACAACACTGATGCCATATGGATAGGTAGTGAATTATAGCAATAAAAGCACTTGGCAGGCACTCTTAAATGCAATTTTTTGTGTAGATATTCCAAGTAATCTCTTTAAATAATATCCTGGTGTAACAATAGAGAAACAATTTAATATTACTAAGCTCTTATGTGCACTTATGACAAAAATAAAATGAAACAAAATGTTTTGTTTCAAATCACAGAATAAAAAATAATTAATATATCTGCATAAAACATGAAAAACTAATACTATGAATATGCATTTAATAAAGAAATTATAGCCAAAACTGAATGATAAATTTTACAAGTTGCTGATAAAAGTATTATATCAGCAACATGATTACAAAATGCAATGAAATTAATATAAAGCATGTCCCTAAATTTTCATTCTGCACATTTGCTGGTACAACTTTCATTTAAAGAAAATACTAAAACTGATTAATATTATTGTTCTTTTAAACTTACAGACGGATATAAGTTTCACCTCTCTTTCTTTCATAAGCACAGAAGTGAATAAAATTTTATGTAAAATAATTTCAAAATTAAAGTTTTTTCTTTCATTTTGTGAGTAAGTGAGATGGTGGAAAATTGCAAACAAATAAACAAAAACTTCAAAGGGTTATGAATACATTAATTTAATTTTCAATTGAGGAGAAAAAAAAAAAGCTTTATATTTAAATCCTTATTTATTACTCATTCAGATCAGTCAATTTTAATTTTTTATGTAAATAGACAAACTTTTGTTACTATTTCCAGAACTGGAGTTATAAAAAATGTCTTTTCTAAAACTCAAATATGATTATTAAATTTGAAATATACATATTTTTTCTATTGTATTGCTTTTCCCCCCCCTTCTATCATATTTTCAGACTTATCCATGATATGGCATGCAATCATCACCAATGAGATTATTTTTAATATTATGTTCCATTCTTGCAACTAAATTCAATTTTAAATAAAAGAAAATGCTTTTACTATTAACTATTACAAATTAAAACAGGATTATTTTTTAATGAAATTGTTGCACATTTTACTTCACTTTTATCTATACACATGTTGTATTTTTTAACAACAAAAGAAAGAAAAAAAAATTTGCTCTTTTGTAACTGAAGAGTAGTAAGGATATATAATTATGCACTAATATGTCAACCTATTTCAGACTTTGTAATCTGAAAGAGGTATTAATAACAGTATAATTAGAAACATTTTTTTTCCTGCAGATAATATTCCTAGATAACTGTGGTTTACTCATATGATACTGCCACTTCTAACTATGTATGTCTTACAAAATGTTAAAATATACTTAACTTATAAATATAGTATCAATGATCGAAAAAAATTGATATCAAAATGAAACAAGACTAGGAATTTAATTTAATCAGATAAAAATTCTAAAACTGAATAATCAGATAATGAATAATAGTTTTCATAAATTAAATATGAAATACACTAGTTAAAAGCTAAGTTACCCTTATCTATATACCAAAGCTTTTTAAATTGTTAATTAAAATTAGTCGCTGTGTTCGAAAACCACTTTTTTTTCAAGATCTTTTACTCCACACTTCTATTAAGGATATTAAGAGTGGAGTATATAAGATAATAATCTATAAGAATAATAAATAATATATTTAAAAGATCAATTTTTATTTGCTTCATTGTTAAGAAAATTAATGATAAAAATAGTGAAGATGAAATTGGAGGGAGGAAAAAATATTGACTCCAAATGTACGGATTCTACTTACTATTTATAGCTGGCTGACAGTAGTAATTCAAAAGATTTTGATTTTGAAAATTAAACACAAATATTATAAAAATTGAATAATGTATTTCCAAGATAGTGTGCATTTGATTCAATAATATTTCATAAAAATAAAACGAAACTAAGATTTTTTTTGTACCGCCTAAAATCAGAAAATTTTTAAATTAAAATGCATAAAGTTTTAAATAAATCATTCAAAATACTAGGGCCTTGCATTTAAAAATTTCGCAATATTTCTTTTTTTTTTTTTTAAGTTAAAAAAAAAACATCGTTTCAGTGATTTCCTTCAGTTATCAATAAAATATGTCAAATCTAAAAATTAATTCTTTCATTTTAGATACAGCGTGGCTAGAGTAGTTTTGAAACTCTCAAACACATTTCAAAACACCTGTGGATTTTACGTCGAATAATTCTAATATATGTACCATTTAAACATACTTGAATTATAATTAAAAAAATTTCCAACAATAAATCTTAAAATGGTTTACAAAATCAAAGAAAATATCTTTACAATCATAAAATAAAATAAATTCCACAGTAACTTACGTTCCCCTATTCAATAACATCGAACACCTACAACGAAACAAAAAATATGTTTTACAATCTGCTTTAATTCTCCAAAAAAACATAGTTATATTGATTTGTAATTTCAAACATTATTTTCATACTCTAAAATTCACTTTTCACATAACAAAAATTTCGTAAACAGTGAAAAACTCATAATTTATATGGTCATGTTACCTTGATTATTTACCTGGCGTAAAAAGGAAGATTGCAGTTCATGCATTTTCTTTACTTTTTTCTTTTTTGCAAAATACGCTCCTATTTTGACAACAAAACCTGTTCTGCCATCTACTGGTAATTAGCTGAAGTTGGATTTCAGAAATATCACGTGATACATGTATCTT
Organism: Argiope trifasciata; assembly: GCA_026543055.1. Taxonomy (NCBI): domain Eukaryota; kingdom Metazoa; phylum Arthropoda; class Arachnida; order Araneae; family Araneidae; genus Argiope; species Argiope trifasciata. The sequence goes on along the minus strand of JAPMOQ010008526.1, from coordinate 3,321,695 downwards.
GTTCTCAGGGTAAAAATTTTTGAGCTCTTTCGAGGCGATTCTCCTCAATTATTAGATGAAAATAACTACACTCCTGATTTGCTTTTATACACTATACACATATTAATAAAATAAAAGAGTTGTTTAGAAAAAAAATTCTGATGACGTTTGCCATGACTGGAGAAACGAATAAATAATAATAAGAAATAATGAAGAAAATATGAACTCTTTTAGAACTTTCAATAATTTATCAGATTCATTGTGTGTGGTTTACTTAAAAGCTGATTTCGGTTTCAACAATCTGGAATCAAATTTAAGCAGGCAGATTTAATTTATATTTGATCATCCAGGACATATTTCATTGCATGAGTTAGATTAATCTAAAATAGATCTCATAGAATATCTTCAGATATCTAGTTTGGGCTTATAATGATATATTAACTATTTCGAAAATCTTCAGTGAGAAACATATTATGAAAGTAAAATCAAGACAGAGATATAGAACATAGAAAAACTCACTGCAGAACATTTCATGGTATTTCAATCACTAATCATTATGCAAACTATGCGTCATTGCCAGATTAATTTCAGATATTATTTAGAAATTATGTTTCATCAACATAAATTCTCTAAAATAAAAAAGGCAGTATATACAGAGATTGAAATTTATTATTCATCTCGTATAAAACAATGCCACAAATTCTACAATATAAACCAATAACATAATGAACTTTCTTAATGACGGCGTCCTGGCTTAAGGGTAGCGTGTCTTCCTTGTGTACTGGGCGCACCGGGTTCGAGTCCCAGTTTATGGTTATTATTCTGTGTTCGATATGTGAGCAGTGTGAATGTCCACCCCTGTAAAAGGAAGTTGTACAAGCGAATGTAAAGCATGAAGCAGCTAAGTCCTACTTTTGACATCAGTTGGTGCTACTGAAAAACAAGGGATGCTAATTTAGCTTATCGCTGACAGCAATCAACGGGCTTGTCAATGACAAGTACCATTGAAAACAACAACTTTCTTACTAACGTTTCATATTTCAATTACTTCATTAAAAAGTAAAATAATTATTTTTTAGCTCGGTCAAAAGAGCCACTTGAAAGATTTAATAAAAAATGAAATTTTTTTTTTTCTAAAAGGTATCATTTGAACCGTTAAACCTTTCAAATATTTCAATTATTAATTGCAAAGTTATACAAAAATAAATAATTAGGTAACCTGAAATTCTATTAATATTAAATAAATTAAAACTCTATTAAACAACATAATTTATTAAACGTTTTCATTTCTCTTTTTTTAAAGCCTGATTTTGACTTCTGTCAAATACTTGTTTTGATGTTTGTCAAATGTTAAGATTTTCCATAGCTATTAGCAAAATATTTGAAATCTGAAAATTAATTATTCTTTCTTATATGTGCTGTCCGCCGAGGAGGTAATTGTAAGGTTAGACAGAGGGTAATTGTTTTCTTTCTGTCATGCTAGCCTAAACCACTCAACTCGAAAAAATTGTGGGTTTTATGAACGTTTCAGAACAATTGTATAGAAAGTGAGATTTCAAAAAATATGATCAATTAAAATCAAACTTAAAGTTAATAATTTGAAAACAATGGAAATAATGAAAAAACTTTTTAAATCTTAAAAAAGTGTATAATTGGGATAATAAACCCCATGACAACAAATGCATAAAATGACATTTTGTCAACAATTTTTAGGCAGTACACCAGGAAATTAATTCGATAAATGTTGACGACGTAAAGCCAAACGGGCTAATTCAATGTTCATCAATTCAGCACATAACACATGTTACGTTTGGCAATATAACCCGCAATATGGCATGTGGATAAAATTTTTGCCAACAGTTTTTTATCTTTTGGTGAAGATATCAGCAAGATTTATGAAAAATTGAAATCTTATTTTCATTCGTTATTTCAATTATTTCAGCTGAGTTATTAAGAAAATTGAAGTCATTATATTAAATATGAATAAAACAATATAGATAAAATCCTTGGTTAAAATTTCATATACTAATTTGAAAAAGAAGCGATATTTTAATTATTCAATTGTTACTTTCTTAGAAAAAACTTACAATGTTTTCTGATTTATTGAACCTAACTTCATTACAATAATACTCTGATTAAAATATACACTGATGGGAAAAAATCCCAACACTAGGAAGGAGCTGTGCTAGATAAACGAAATTTGGTAGGCGTGTTTATACATATGAAAGATGAGGTCGATTCAAATTTTGAGCTACGCGCGTAAGTGTGGCGCTAGTAGCGACACTATGAACATGCAAATGAGGTTTGCTTTAAATAAGAGCTGTAAGGTTCGTGATAGTTATTTACAGTTGAGATTTGACGTAGTGGGTTAATGTTAGTCAAGGATGTCTCTGAGAAGACGAAGAAGCCATTATCAACAGCTCACTGAGTTCGAACGAGGTCGTGTTGTAGGGCTACGAGAAGGTGGGTTTTCTTTCCGCGATATTGCTGAAAGACTTGGCAGGAATGTATCCACTGTGCATGAGTATTGGCGGCAGTGGTGAAAGGAAGGTATTGCATCAAGAAGACCAGGTTCCGGACGGCCATGTGGTACTACTGAGAGGGAATACTGAGTCGTATTCGGCGTAGGGCTGTGGCAAATCGCACTGCGTCTGCAGCTGAAATTCGAGCTGCAGTTGGCACCACAGTGACACAACGAACTGTTACAAATCGGTTACTTCAAGGACAGCTCCGAGCCAGATGCTCTGTACAGTGCATTCCACTGACTCCAAACCACTGCCGTTTGCAACGTGAATGGTGTCAAGCTAGAGCTGATTGGAGGACGGAGTGGAGATCTGTTTTGTTTTCCGATGAAAGCCGGTTCTGCCTTGGTCGCAGCGATAGCCGTTTGTTGGTTAGAAGGAGACCAGGTGAACCCCTTCTAGTGACCGGTCTGCGGCCTAGACACACAGGGCCTACTCCTGGAGTTATGGCTTGGGGAGCAATTTCGTATGACAGAAGGAGCACTCTCGTGGTTATCCCACGCACCCTCACTGCAAATTTGTTTATCAGTCTAGTGATACAACCTGTTGTGGTGCCATTCATGAACAACATTCAAGGGGGTATTTTCCAACAGGATAACGCTCGCCCTCATACCGCTGTTGTAACCCAACATGCTCTACAGAGTGTCGACATGTTGCCTTGGCCTGCTAGATCACCAGATCTTTCTCCAATCGAGCACGTATGGGACATCATTGGACGACAACTCCAGTGTCATCCACAACCAGCATTAACTGCCCAAGTGCAACAGGCATGGAACTCCATCCCACAAACTGATATCCAACATCTGTACGACACAATGCATGCACGTTTGCATGCTTGAATTCAAAATTCTGGCGGTTACACCGGTTACTAAAGTAGCAACATTTCACATTTGAAATGGCTCTTCCCGCCAATGGCTCTACCTGTGATCTTGAAACTTTAATCAATTAAATATGTTACCTAGACAAATGTATTCCTAAAATTTCATTACTGTACAATAATTTTTTCTTGGTGTTGGGATTTTTTTTTCCCATCAGTGTAATTCTATCTTGAGTTAGAAATGTTGACACTAATCTCCCGTAAGATTATTAGTGTAAACTTCAAAAGGATGTTGCTTTTTTTTATTCCAGATTTTATGAGAATGTATATAGCTTCATATTTGTGCTAAATTTTTAACTATTATGTTCTACTGAAGATTTCAATTTTGTACTGCATTTTTTATATTGATATGCAATTTTTTCAATGTCTTCAAGACAGAAATGGAGAGTTATCAATAATACTAGGTTTGAGCAAAGCTTTTTTCCTTAAAACAATACCTCTAGAAATCTTGGCTATATTTAATTGTTAAAAGTGTATTACCTTACAGTAAGATATGAAGGATAATAAAGGTATAATAAGATATTCCTTACTAAACGAAATTACATTTTAGATTGAAAATGATTTAATAAGACTAATTTATGATGGTTTAGTCCTCTGTCCTCTTGATTGCCTAGAGTAACAATATGAAGATAAAAAATGATAACCTTCACTGCCAAAAATTATTTTAGTTACTTAAGTACTTTTCAGAATTTAAAAAAAATCCTTAAAACAAATCTATTTTGTAGCAAATTTAGTTTTGTGTTTTATAATGTACAAGGTGGTCAAAACTATCCCCCTCCCCCCATTCTGAGTTTTCTGTACAGTGATCTACCTTGTGTAAAGGCGCCAAATTGATAAATATTTTATTCTAGGCACGTTGGAACGGAATACGAGGGGAAAAGAAACTAGTTTCAGAGCCACTGATAGATGGCGCTGTACAGCTGAATATATTATAAAAATATACAGATAATCACACACAAAAAAACACATGTGGTATGGAATTTTTCCATTCTAATTTCTATTGCTTATGTGAAAAAAAAAGATTAAAAAAACTGAGAAAAGCTGAAATTGTCATTGTAACTGCAATTTCACACTATAAGCACATAACTTAGCATTAACCCTTGGAATGCTGCTACGTATAAAAGTGACAAAGCTGGGAAAATGTCATTCGTATGAATGATATCTACGAGCTTTTCTTGTGAGGTTGTTTTATGAAAATAAAGAAAATGCTGCAGCTGCATTTCGAGGATTTCATCGACTTGAGAATTTGAGCAAAGGGCATGTGAGATCTATTTTAGATTAATCTAACTTATGCAATGAATGGAATTTAGAAACATGAAATAACTGAAATAATGTATTTTTTGTTGGAAAATTTCATTAAAAAACTGATTTTTTGCGGGGAAAATTTCTGAAAAAAATGTATTTAAATCAGTATTTGTCTTTTTAAGAAATTTTGAATGTAGTTGAAAAATATAGAAATAGAATACTTCTTCTGTTCGAAAGTATGTAAGTACGAAATTATAATTATTTGGAAAATTAATATTGTTTTGCAATGAAGATCATTATAGTCTCGTTAGAGGACCCATATTTTCGGGAGTATTTCTTTAGTAATCACATTTCACACAAAATAAAACACGAAAGACAAAACATTAACGTGCTCATACCTCAAGAACAACACTAACTTCATTACCATTACAATCACAATGAACTATTCGATGCGTACTTCATCAGGCATCGAAATTTATAATTCAAAAGATTATTAATTCATATTCTCCTACATGGAACAGTTAAAAGGATAGTAGGGTGTTTTTTTGTATGGTATGTCTGAGAAAAACTTGTAAGTAAATAAATAAAAGAAATGATATTGGAGATATATGGCCCAACCACTATTGAATGTTTTTTCGGTTGACGAATTTATATCTCAAGATAATCTTTGTAAAAGAGATTATTTGTCTGAATGACAATTTTGAAAATCTCATTTACGAATGGATTTCAAAGCACTGATCAACAGAAACGTTTTCCTAAAATGAATTTTTTTCAAAAGTTAATCAAGAACTGAATCATTTAGGGCTGATAATGCTTAGGAATAATCCGTAATGATTACGCATTAAAGTCAATTCACTTCCGCTAGTATTCGGAAGTAGAATATCTGTAGAAAATCATAAGTAGGAAAGATTTGACAACAATTTGTCTTACCTTCCGTAAAGAATAACACTTCTCTCATATGAATAACAGGAATCATGTAATTAGTCTCATGAATCAATCAATCCGTCTGGCTTAATTACTGATATTTCCTTGTTACATATGACAATAAAAAGATCAAGATTGATATTGAAGTTAATACATATAATGATTGTTTCATTAAACTGTTATGTTATATTTCGCTTCCATTTCATTAATTATCTGAACATACAGATATCAAAAGGAGAATTTTATACATAAATATTTATCTTTCTTACAGCGACAAAAATTACGAGAATGAAATAAAACATGTTAGATTTCTACAACCAAATCCTTTAAAACAACCGCGGAACAAGGACGTTTTATGTTAAATGTTTTCTTGTGAGAGTTTCGTCAATTGAAACTAGACTAATCGTTGATTAAACATAAAAACGATACTAGTTAAAAGTAAGGAAACCTTCTTTTTTCATTTAATTGATTTCTACTATGCTTAAATAAATAGATACGTATCCAAAATATCTTACGATCAGTAAATATAAGTTTTGATTAAAAAAAAATTAACGAGACCCGTTTCAATGCTATTGTGGAATATAAAATTTCATTTTCATTAATTATTATTCAATAATGCTATTAAAATAAGCGGTTGGATTAATTTTAAGACACAGAATAACTAATGACAGCAACGTTTCATCAGTTGCTTTTTAGAATTAAGCCGATTACTCTAGATTTAAAAGGATGATTATAAAAATTTAATCACAAGTCTAACTTTGTTTTTGTGCACCTTATGCTTACGCAAGTGAAATTCAATGAAAACTGAGATCTTAAAACAAATTATAACGTATTAAATTTTTAATATTGGAAAACTGATTTTCAAATAATAGTTACACAATTTTAGAAAAGTATGCATCTCTTTTATGATGTTTAAACGTTTTTTTTAAATTACAGATCATACTTTTGACCATTTCTCTTAAATTATATTTTATAAAGAAAAAAAATTGAAATTCAATTAAACATTAGATTTTATGCCTCATAGTTTATTTTATAAATGTTCGCAATTTCCTGCCAGACAATGAAGAAGCAAACCTGAAAATATAGATTTTCCCCAATATTAACACGTTCTACACCAATTCAAAATAATTTTGCCTTTTTCCTAATAACCATCAATTTAGTTAAATTTTTGAAACCTTTGAAACAATTGACATTCATTCACATCTTTAGAAATTTATTTAAAAAGCTAAACATAATAAATGAATTTGAAATAAAAAAAAAATTAAATGGATAAAAATAAATCAAATAAGAATCAAACACATAAATAAAAAAATATATATAAGCTTCCCCCTACATAATAATGTTATGCAAGTACTTAATCAAAGGTGAATTTATTGAGATTTTTTTTTTTATTTCAATTCCTACAATTAGTTCCCATTCTCCCTATACATACATATATGTTTATTTATATAGCTTGTTCAAATTTTCAATCGCTAATAAAATACTTTTTATTCATCCATTCGAGTTCAAATACATTTTTAAAAACTGGTAGTGAATTATTAATAGTTTTTTTTTCACATACTAATTCATTAATTAAATTTAACTAATTTTTAATACTTTAAATGAAGTTTTAACAGTTTGTAATGAAAATTGAAATCAACGGGCAGTAGTTCAATGGGTGAAATGCAACGTTTTCAGTATTTTTCATGTGAAGGTGAAGAATGCGAGTTCAGTTCTTGCGAAAATCAATCATTTTTTGATACTTAATAATTTATTTTTGATAATTATTTAATAAAAAGTAACTAAAATAAAAACTTTCTTTGTTGAGCTGGTAGCAATTGAATTAATTTTTGTTATATTACTTATTTTTACATTGATAATCATATAATGTTCGCGATAATTAATATTGATACCAAAAAACTTTTGATTTACTAATTTTATATAAATTTATGAGTCCTATTACTTTTTTTAACCTGTTAAATTTAATCAATAATTATATTTTGATACGTGTTAATTTATGTAAGAGACGAACTGAAAAACTTATTATCATTCTTTTTCCTGTTCTTATTCTGATTTTAGCTAAACGTAAATATTCTAAAATAAACTTGATACCTGTTATAGCGACCGATAAATTATGATATGTTAGAAGAACGCAATCGCCCCGTCTCGTTGGATGAAATATTGACACTCTGTACTGTATTTTATCATTTTGTATGACATTATGCATGATTCTTCTTCGTTTAGCTTGGCCTAATTCAAATAGAAGGCAGACAGTAGAATTACTTGCACCAAACAGCCCGAAGTTTCGTTGTAGTTGCTGCTCGATACATAATTATCATCAAAAACGATTATGTATATTTAATTGCATTATTTTTTAAATCTAACTTCAAAAAGACTTATTTTGAATTCGTATGTTGCTAAATAACATAGCAAGTAACATTAAAGTTTTTAAAGTCAATTCTTATTTATGTCAACAAGGAAAAATTTATTTTAGCTACTTTTCACTGAATAATTATAATTAATATAAATATGCATATACATGTGACAGAATCACAATATTAAGTAGCAAAATATAAAGCAAATTTCCTTAAAATTTTGCATTTTTCTTTCTATATATATTGCTGAACTATTAAATTTTTTTGTTACTATTTATTCGATTACTGTTTTTTTCGTTTTTAATTTAGAAACTGATGATGGTCTCTAATTTATTATCGCAAAAATTGAGCACGCATTCGTCACCTTCAAGTAAAAAAATACTAAAATTCTTCCATTTAATAGAGCTGCCTGTAGATCTCGAGTTTCATGAATAAATGCTAAAACTCTATAAAAACTAATCGAATTTAATTAATGAACTAATATTTGAAAAAAAATGTATTAATATTAAGTGTTAACCATTATAAGTATAAAAAAATGTATTTGATCTTGAGTGGATGAATGAAAAGTATTTTATTAACGATTGAAAATTTGGACGAGATGTATGGATATACATATAGGGAGAGTGTGAACTAATAGCAGAAATTGAAAAAGAAAGTGCTATCTTCTTAATCGCATCGCTATCCTTTTTTCCAGAGAGTTTGCAATTGACGATATTTTTATTTATTATAATGACATAATGGTAAATCGGAAATTTTATAGAATTTACATATAAAAAAAGAAAGCATTACAAAGAAAATTATAATTAAATAATTATATCAGAAATAATTATTATTAAAGTATCAAACTACGTTAAAAACATTGGTTTCCGACAACACTTTTAAAAATTGTTATTTCTTATAGTTTGTACTTTTCTCTTTCCAAATCAGTTTATCTTTTCTAGGAAAAAAACCCCTGACCGATCATTCAGGGTCACATATTTTTCCGCTAAAATTTTTCTTTCATTCCAATTTTTTCAAAACGTTAATTTTCAGAAAAATTTTCCGCCATTAAGATGATATATCAAAAATTAATAGAGGTATTTACATAAAAAATCCAGCATGTCTTTTAAATGATGTGGACAATGAGATGAAAATTTTTACTGTTGGTGAAATACGTTTTCACTTAAAAGTGTTTTTAGAAAAATTAAATGGTGAATTTATGGAAAAAATGCATATATGCGTATATTTTTACCTATAACTTCTTTGCATCTCAAACTTTTTCTTAGATGTTGGTTCATTTCATTCATCATTATATTCTGTAACATGTGTGCTTAGAAAAATAGGATTGCTACATTACAATTTTGTGTAGACGGTAAAGAGTTTTGATTAAATATCATTAAAATTTACTACAAATTTTTCTATTACTCAAAATATATTATATTTCCCAATAGTTTTTTTTTTTTTGTATTTATAGTGTTTATAATCCATCTAAAAATCCCAAATAGTTTTTAAAAAACTAATTTTTTCAAAAATTTATCTTTAAACGTAATCGGATATCTTAAAGAATTATTGTCACTATGCATTAGCGACAATAAATCCAAACGTTTCTGGATTCTTTTGGCGGATTTTCAAAAACTGCATCTTGTACCGTGGGTTGATCGAAAGACAAGCTAGGTGTACATCAAACACATCCACCGACAACTGTTTTTGTCGTGCGTTATGTTCATGCAAATGATCTCATCAGAGACGAGTCTGCAAACCTAGTCCCGTTTCTTGCCTGACCTTAGCAAGACCACCATAAATAGGCCAAGCAGCCACCATTGGAGAGTTTTTCCCGAGTCTTCCTCGTACGTTGCTCCGATCCGGTTCAGTGTCCTCCCTCCCCCTAGCCTCAGACACCGTTCGGTAACTTTTTCGGTTCGGAACCGCGGGGTTTTCGCTTTCGAAAGCTGGATGGCATGGTGAAGTGCGCTGTCAGTTTGTGTTTGTTGATTTGATGATCAAGATGGTTCGGTGGGTGGCGATTTTTTTGCTGGCTGCGGCTGTGTCGGCCGACTTCGCTCGGGTTCTCAGAGGTGAGTGAAAGGTTGACTCGTGATTTTTCTTCCTCTTCCTCATCATATGCAGAATGATTAATCAATACGTGGACAGTTTTCTTAAGGTATCCGACTACGTTCGAAGGAAATATTTTTTAAAAATCGGATTAAAAAATATTTAATTCTATGATTTTCAGATGTAATGTTAATTATAATGCAAAATACTATGAATACAACCAAATTATTTGAAAATGTAATGTATTTTGAGAAATAGGAGATATTTTAGTACATTTTAATAAAATTTAAACAAACGGTTTATATAAAATTGTAATGCACCAATCTTATTTTTCCTTGAACACAAATTATAGAATATAATGATGAATGAAATGAACCAAAATCTAAGAAAAATCTTGAGATGAAAATAATTTATGGTTATATATACATTTTCCCCATACATTAACAACTTAATTTTTATAAAAAACACCTTTAAATTAAAAAAGTATTTCATATACGATAACACTTTTGGTTCATATCACTACCCGTATTATTTAAAACACACGCTGAAATTTTTATGTAAATACCTCTATTAGTTTTCGAGATATCATGTTAAGGGTGGAGAAATTTTTATGAAAATTAAGGTTCCGAGAAAATTGATGACAGATTTTAGCTGAAAAATATGTGACCATTCTTTTCCTAGCAAAGATAAACTGTTTGGAAAAAGTCTGAACTACAAGAAATAATAATAAAAAAATAAATCCCCAATGTGTCGAGAACCAGCTTTTCTACGTAGTCATCAGATACCTTAATTAGAAATGAAATGATTTAAAACTAAACATTAAACTTAGTTTTAAAGTAAAAATTAATAAAATTTTGTTTTAATTTTCTTAAATGCTTTTTAGAAAATGAAAAAAAAAAAAAAAAATTGCTTTTTTCCCCAATTTTGAAAATGACATACAAATTTGGTTAGTTATTGATAGGTTTGAAATTTGAAATTCCATATTCTTGCATTTATTTAAAATTGAATTAGCTTATTTGTAAGAAAACGAAATGGTGAAGAATTATAAAATTTAAGATAGAATTTTCGACACTTGTCTGTTAAACAATTTTTGTGATTTCATGTTAACATTATACCATTTAATTCGTAGTGTACACTGATTAAAGGATGTGGTTACAATGAAAATAGATTAGATGCTACATCCTATATTACGAACAAAAAATACAGATTTATTTTTAACTGAAAAACAAAAAAATTTGAAATCTTTGTATGTATATTCGCATGGTATAACTAATTTTGTATCATGTTTGATAATTAAATAACAATATAAAAAAGCTTTTATTTTTCGCTCCTTTACCTTTAAAAGATGTTTGAAAATCTATCTTATGTTTCTGTGTTGTTATAGTGTATGAAAATTCATTTTTTATAAAAATATAAATATAATAATTCATATAAAACTTTTGAACAAAATTAACCATTTTTATCAATATGTTTTTGTGATAACCCCTTTTATTCCAAATTTCAAGACTGAATTAATTTTCAATGAATAGGGGATTTTGAATTCTAGATTTTATAACTGTTTCAAATTAAAAGAAATGATGATTAGATCAAATCTTAAAAATATATAATTTTGATAATTTTTAACGTTGATCTTTTTTTAGGTTGAGCTATACATTTTAGAAAATTCTTTGACATTTTTAATGCTATTTTTATAAGAAAAGAAATTTAAAAAAAAACCAAAAGCTTAATTATCTGCTATATGATCACGTAGCCTCAAATGAGAAGTTTGAAATTCGGCAAACGGTGATCTGTGACAGCAGCAGTTTACAAATAGCAGTATTTTTTAGGTGGAGAAATATGAAAATGTTAATTCTTACTCTGATCTTCATTTTATTACAGAACTTTTTTGGCAAGTTTTTTTTCGAAAATTAATCCGATAATATTATATCGTGCTAATAACTGATGTCATTTTATTTGATATATTTAGTAATTAAAGAGCATTTACTGATTACTTTAAAAGACTTAATTTTTTTAAGTAAAACGCTTTTCCTAGAAGATTGGTAAAAGTTAAAGATATTATATATTATAATATAATTGATTATAGCTAGATATTATATTATTATATCTATATAGTATCTTTTATTAAATTTTAAATACATCAAATTCACTTTTACATTTAAAATGGATGCATATATAAATCTAACTTTGATTTTGACAGATTAATTTTTTCTATCAAATTAAGGACCACACGCGAGTTTTCTCGTGTTACTTGTCCCGTCTGTTATTGCTTCATAAATAACAAAGTTATGAAGAATTTGGAACCTACATTTGTTTAAAAATACGCAGATTTCTTTGGTGTCCTTAAAGTATTAAAAGCAGGCAATCAACTCAGATACTTACCAAGTTATTTAGAATAAGTTTTTTAAATAACGTTGGTTTTAAGGTTTCTCCTTTCAATTAGTTTTATATAATATTTTAATGACATTTAAAAAAAAATGTAAACAAAAAATATTGGAAATATTTAAAAAATATTAAAAATATTATATAAAACTAATTACAGTGTTATATAAAATACCAGCTGGCATTCGGCGCGTTGCTGCCACTAAAATAATAATAATAATATTAACTGCATTCCGCCAATAACTTGGCTATGATAGGATGAACAGTACGGCAGTATATAAAATATGAGCAAACAAATACTCATTTTTATACATTAGACTTGTATATTCTTTTAGAATTGTAAAAGTTGGTGTTCTTTCAGAATGGTAACGAAAGAAACTATTTATTCTAGCTTGTGATTCGTTTAATATTCCTCCAGAATTCTCAAATTTAATTTTAGAAAATGTAATTAAAATATTTTCTTTCAAAATTGCTTAAACATAGAAATAAATTTAAATCTTCAAATCGTTAATATATGTGAAAAGATAATTTTTGAAAATCAAGATGGGGCAAACTTATTTGTACTGCAATATTTTGGTGGATACGGCTAAAAACGTTAAAATTTAATTAAAATTTAAAAACGCCACGGTTGGCGTCCCCAAAGCTTTCTTATCTCTTTGAGTTGTTACCTTTGAGAATGACTTGCAAGACATTTGCATACTATAGCTACAAAATATTAACCATTGCATTTAGCATTCTAACATAATCTACTGTCTCCTCGGCGAGTTATTTAGAAATTAATCCTTGGTAAATAGAGACGGTAGAGATTCGAATTTTTTAAATTTAATTTTAGATAATTATACTATCTCTATAACCATTCCACAGGTGTAAACAACAAACTTACCAAGTTTCATCGCAATCGGATGAACGGTTTAGGAAGGCATAAGAGGCATAGAGATAAACATTCAATTTTATTTATATAGATTATATAAAACTACAATTAATTTTATGTAATTTTTTTAATGATATTTTTCAAAAGAATATAAAAATTCTGGACTATGTTTCATATTATATAGATATTTCTGATGAAATGCAAGAAACATTTCAATGATCTTGGTTTTATTTGCAATCCTGTTTTGAAATACAATAAATTTTCATAGCTGGTACCATGGTTATCAATGATGTGACTCTCTAATGTTTCGAATGGATTTAAAAAAATCAAATTATAAACAGTTACCAAATCAGTCATTTCATTTTTCCGTATTGTTGATAACATGTGCACAAAATTATCAACGTTGAATAAAATATGGATGACTTACAAACAGAGGTTATAAACTATTCTTTTATAGCTTATCATAAGAGCCCTGCAATTGTAGATCACAAAAAAGATAGAGGGAAAATTTCCTTTTCTTTTCTACGGACTTTGTGCTAAACGAAAGTAAAAGTTGACCTTAAGCTGTAAGTAAAGGCGCCAGTGTCTATGACAGGGATGGGCAAACTTTTTCGATCGCGGGCCAAAAATCGAAAAAATAAAGTTTAGCGGACCAAGATGAATTTTCCTAAAATTTTAAAAACAATATACAAGTATTACAATTTAATATATTAATGAGATGAATGAAATTGCGATTTCATTTTTAAAAGTTCCTTATATTAAAGTTCGAAGTGAGATGTACTGATTCTAAGGAACAAGGCTAAATGCTCATCTGTCAGTCTACTTCTGAAATAATTCTTTCTAAGGTTCATAGTTGAAAACACTTGTTCACATATATAAGATGAAGCAAACATAGCACTGATTTTCTGGGCAAGAGATATTAAATTTGGGAAACTTACTTTCGATAATGATTTGTAAAACTCTAACTTTGGCATGTTTAGAAACAATTTCTTGAGATGATTGTTAGATTGCAACTCAATTAATTCAAGCAGCAAATCTGACCTCACTGCTTCACAATGTACGTTGAATGGCATGGTAAAAATATCCAGTTTTGCTTGAATGGCACTGAAATCTTGAAATCTGCGTTCGAACTCAAAATGCAGTTTTTTCAAGCTATCTTCATAATTTTTAAAGTTCTCTTCATTTACTGAGGGTATTGAATTTAATCTCGGAAAATGAGATAAGTCGTTCTTACCTAGCTGCCCAGCAAACATATTAAGTTTTACTTTAAAAGCTTTGAGATGTGACCAAATATCGTCGATAAATTGATTTTTCCCTTGCATCTTGACATTCAAATTGTTCATATGACAAAGAAGATCTGTGAAAAATGCAAAGTCTGAAAGCCATTTTGTTATCTTCTAATATTTCGCACTCCGCAGAACATTGTTTCTCAAGGAAGAACGACACAATGTCGTCTTTCAGCAGCCAAACTCGCTCGAAAACACATTCTGCACTAAGCCACCTTGCTTTCGTGTAATAAGTACATCAGAGTATTCAGATTGCACTGACTGAAGAAAATCCCGAAATTGTCTGTGAGTAAAAACAACGAGATCGAATAGTATTTACAAGCTTCACGACTGTATCAAGCACGGGTTTCATATTCAATGCAGATTTACACAGAGCATCTTGATGTATAACACAATGTAGAAAAACAACATTGTTCCCGGGATAGTTTTGATTAAAGTGTCCAAGAAATCCAGAATTTTTTCCTGTCATATTTGGTGCTCCATCGGTCGTAATATTACATATATTTGTTATAGGCACTTTCAAAATTAAAAGCCCTTCCTGAAATTCACGAAAAATATCATATCCCGTTGTAGTTCCCTTTAAAGAACGCATGCATGCCAGTTCCTCAATAATTTTAAAGTTCTCATCAACACCTCTTATAACTACGCCTACTAATTGAGCAGTATCATTTATATCAGTGCTTTCATCCATAGCCATGGAACAAAATTTAAACTGGCCAATCTTTGACTCTAATTGTGATGCCAAATTTTCATCGATGGCTTCCGTTCTAGAAGTCACCGTTTTTCGAGATAAGCTTACAGTCTCAAAATTATTTTTCTTGTCTGGACATAAAACATCACAAACTTGGAGCATGCATTGTTTAACGAACTCCCCACCACTGAGAGCTTCATTATTTTTAGCAATATTGTATGATAAAATGTAACTTGCATGTGTAGCTGCTTCTTGAATACTGTTTACCTTCTTGTAAAAATTTTGCTGGCCTGATAATTTTTTACAACGACTTTCTGCATTTTGTTTTTTTATATTCGGACATTGCTTCATAATTGGAATTCTTGTGCTTAGATGTGAAATGATCGGATATGTTATATTCTTTGAAGACTTCAACAGCTTCATTGCAGATAAGATACACTGGTTTATGTTTTAAACTGAAAAAATATTTCCATGTCTATTCATTATTAAAAGCGCGGCACTCTGAATCAACTTTACGTTTTTTAGTAGCCATTTTTGGGTTGAAATATTTTACGAATAACCCAAACAAGCACTAGCTACGCTATACTTTTAATAATTTCACCACTATTCATAATGACGCTATATGTCCACAATCTTTCAACACGCAATCAATAATATTAGAACTCGCGCCAAAAGAAAAAGCCGCTAGATGGAGCTTAAGATGCGCAGTCTGCCACAAGTGAGGTCTAATTCACCTATATTGAATTCCCATATGTCTGCTCCACAAGAAAAAGATTACGCTTGTTGGTGTCAATCTACAGCTATAACTAACAAATAACTTCCGCTTTTAACACTTTACCGATTGAAAACTGCCTGTGTTTGCTATTTCCTTCGATTTATGTTTTGTAGAACAAATATAGAGAATGTAAACAGATTACCAACTCTTTGAAAAAAAGGAAGAAAATATATAATATTTAAATAAAGTAGAAAAGGAGATGGATATATAATATATGAATATTTCTTTTAATTTGCCTCTGACTGGCAAATTAAAATTCTATCCGCGGGCCAGATAGAACCTTCCGGCGGGCCGTAGTTTGCCCATCCCTGGTCTATGACGAAACAATGAGGGACCGCAGGTAGGAATGTGAGGCATTTTAGGGATCATAGCAAAAGATTGCGCATGCATGCAAAAATGATAAAACTTCACGTCTTTATCCTGATCTTAATTAGAATAAACAATGTGATCGAAATGGCTTTCATATTTCCTAGAGTTTAGAAAGCAGATATTTAGTGATGATATATCGAAAAGTTTTTGTGGAATTTATTAATACCAGAAATTTCCAAAAATAAGAAAAATTCATAAATTTTTTTTCAGATAAATGGACAGAAGAGATTAAAAATTCTCAATTGAAATCTACTAATCAAAATTTCTTAATAATCGAAGGATTTTTTATAATTTATATAAAATGATATTTAATTGTTAATTCCCTCTCACTAAGAAGATATTCAAGTACTGATTAAAGAAATTATTTTTTTGAGTGTAATAAAATTTGAATGCCATTTAAAGTTAAAATATTATAAAATATACAAAAAAAAGAAGAAGAAAAAAAAAAGAAAAGAAAAATATTTACAGAATTTTGCAATTCATAGACATTTTTTGTGTAATGATTTTACTAACTATTGCTTTCTTTGAAAATGCAAAAATCAATAGCAGTTTCATGCAATTTATAAATTGCCCGAAATTGCGCTAGAATGATTTAGGCTTAAGATAATCAAATAATATATAACTTACTATCTGAACCAAATTATATTTCACTTCTGGTAGAATCTAGTTATTAAAATGCTACATTCAAAAGTAATCTGCTCCAATTCATAAAATTTACCGTTCCTCACCTAGATGAAAAATAGGAGCATAAAAAGATAATTATTTTAATAAAATCACCAAGTTACTCGCAAGATATAATTTTTAATAGATTTAAAATCCGCATATCGCTCCAAAACAAGCAACTTATATCAAAATATAAATAAACCATGTTATCATTGGATCTTTCAATTCTGACGTCATGTTTCGAGAGACACCACGTATTCGCCGTTAGAGCATCGTAATCGACATTTTATTACCATCTGTCTCCCTTTATGTGGCGAAAAACACTTTAAAAACTGGAGTTCTCTGTAAGCATTTAAATGTTAGAATAATCTGAAATGCTGACGGCGATTGATAACATGTTTGTCCTTAAAGATGTAAAAAAAAATAAAAAAAAAATGACATAATGAAGAAGAAGGCCGATAAAAAATATGAATAAAAATGATAAACTTAGCTTTAGCTTTTTATTTTATTTATTTAGATGCCAAACTGTGAAAAAGATATATATTTGTGACTTTACAGGGAACTTAAACCATTTTGCATTTAAGTCATTTTATTTAAATGTTCACTTGCCTCAAGATCTTGCATTACGCGATAGATCCATAGAAATTCTTACATTAGCAGTGACAATTTTCTTTTTTTTTTCTCTACCTATTAACTTCTCGTAAAGTGGCAAAAGCTGGTTTTTCTCTCAAAGGCATTTAAGGAATAAAGATGTTATGTTGAAAATTAAGTAGTTTCAACTTAAATTGTATTAATATTTTTATTTTATAATTACGCCTAATTCGGAAACGAAAATGCAAATATGTTGAATAACAGCAAAAGAACAATCTTAGCGCTGCCGTACACTAAATAACCGGTGTAAAACAAATGGCCATCATCGTCAAGATAGCTTTCTGAGTTGACATATGGTTCTCAATCCTATTGGCTATCGTCTATCACAGAACAATGTTGATCGAATGAGGTATACTCTTCATGAGAGAAGAGTGATTCGACCCCACACCAATTATTAACCCTACCCTATAAAAGCGATTCAATTACCATTGTTTCTAAATTCCCTTTTTGGATACCTCTGTTGATGTGAAATATATAATATAAATGTTCCTTATCATGAAAATCACCCCACACTATATTTTAAAGTGTCAACCCTATGTTCTCCTTCAGCTATATTTGAAAAGCATAATACAATACTGCGATATATTTAAAAATATTAGTTTAAACAAAATAATGTAAAAGATATTTAGGTCATATTATTTTAGAAGGAAGTATTTGTGAATACTTTAATGTAGATCAGAGATTAGACATTAAAAAAGTTTAAATAAATAAATAAAGCAAAAATTAATCCAGGATTAAATCAAGTATTAACTATAGAGAAAATATTTTTCCTTAGTTTCGAAGAATTTGGGAATAAATTGTTAGTAAACATGAAATATATCTCGAAACAGAAAAGAACAGAAAAATAGCAGAAAATAAATACACATTTTAGAGATTTTTAGTATTTGCAGCACTTTTTCATAGTCTATAGAATTGCTATACTGGCAAAATCATAAAATCTGAGGTTAGAATAGCAGTACTTCTGATCAATTATTACGCTCCATCTATTTATTTTGAGTAAATCTTTCTCTATTTCATTAACCTAGTAAATAGTATTCTCCCGCATTCTCTATGTGTGATGACAAGATGATTTTGTTAATCAGGTAACGATTAACAGAATAATCTTGTAACACTGCGTAATCGGGTAACAAAACAAACGCTGTCTACAAAGTTATTAAAAAAGTGGAAATATTATTTTCAATTCCGAAATTTCCTCTACAAAAGAGTATTTCGAAAATGTACTCATCTGCAAAGTTAATCAATGCTAAATACCAATCTAATACAAAAAAATCCCATTTACCTCTTGTTGTTTTCTACAAGTTAATGCATATATTGAAATTTAAACTAAATGCCTTCTTTTTCCCTTCAGTATTCTAAGGTAATATACATTAAATTTATTCATACATCGTTTGTAATTTTTATGATATTTAGAACATGTAAGCACACCAAAATGCAGAACACAAAATATAAATTTCAGTTTCTTTAATAACATTCAAAGAAAAATTAATTTCTAAATATCATTTATTTATGATTATTATGTTCTCATTTCTGGTCAATTTCTGTCTTGTATAAACATAGTTTTAGATTAATAAGATCTACTAAGTATAATGCATGTAAGAATCAATCAGTAACGAAACATTATTACACAAATTCGACACATTTTACAGGTTTATCAGCGATGTAAAAGGGTCATAATACAAGTATAAAAATGTAGCAGTTAGTTAACAACTGTGCCAAGTTTTGTGCAAAAAGGAATAGAAGCAATAAAAGTTTGATGTATAAATGTGACTTTGTGAAAGAGGGACATGGTGGAAATAGCATACAGGATGCAACGCTTCTGATTTTGCACGGTTGGTTTAATCCGTAATGGTTCCGCGTACACAGGAAAGAAATAACGGGGTGTTGTATCATGCACTACTTAGTACTTTAAAAATTGGCAACAACACCACAATTGCAATTTTTTTTTTTTTTTTTTTTGGAAATTAAGGAGGACTTTTAACGTTAGGTTTTTTGCTTTGTAAATTTAAGTAAACACATGTAATACAAAGTTAAAGTGGTATGACATCAATGAAGAATTTCTTTAGAAATGAGTTTCCACTAAAAGTTAATTGGGGATAAATATTTCCATTACGATTTCGAGTTACGGCTTGAAGTGAAGTAAGATTCTGTGAGATTTTTAAGAATTTTGTAAATAAACTGAGGACGCAAACTTTAGATTGAATGAAAACTGAAGCCTTAAATTCCTTTGAAATAAAGGTGGGGCGTATTGTTTTTTTATTAAATGAAATTATTGTAATTTAACTTTTAACTGTATGATTTTGGAGTTTTTAAAAATGAGATCGTAATTTACTTCTTTCTCTTATTCTTACGACTGATTCAGCATTAAAAGGCAATTTTAAAATATTCAGTGATTATTTTGAGATTTTTTAAAGTTTTAACAGCCATTTAATAAAAAAAGTCTATGATTAACTTGACAATAGTGTAAACTTTTTCTAATAGCAATTACCTGACATTTGCAAGTAATAACTTTAGGGAAAAAATATCATAGTTTTTATAAATTTTGCAAGTTTTAGATTCATTATAAGAAAACATAAATACTTTGAATCGTTAACAATATTTTCTTTTATTCAATGTGCTAACAATTTTATGTTTATATTGGATATCTCCTTCTTTTACAGTACATTTTATTTAATTTGACTTTTTATGTTACATGTAGTATAAATTAATGGGAAAAAACGAATAATGATTCTAAAAATGATATACTATGAGAAATAAATTACTAACAAGTTATATTATACCAATATACGAAACATTGTAAAATTTTGTTTTGATATATTAATTTTCAGGTATGTGCATGTTTCTTCCTTTTTACTTACAATGATATGCAATATTATAGTTTTTGATATTTCAATCTGTGATAAACCCAAGTAGCTGTTGAGTTAGGAGAGATCTCAGATACCATTTACGTATTCATATTGATTGAAACAAAGGTAAATAACTACAAAATAGAAATATTATCTAATAAGAAAAACAAATTTATAAATCAAAATATTAATTTTGCAAACAAAGCTGCATTCTATTTTCCTATGGGCTATCTTATAGATAGTAAAATATGTGTTATACATCTTCCTAAATTTTATTTATTTTGGCACAGACTTATTGCTCGTAAACAGAACTTATCCTGTTGTTTCATTTACTTTCTTGCACAGGCTTTAAAAATGCACACTAAAGAATATGCAATCTAATTAGATGGTTGAGTAAATTCGTAAATCAAAACGCTAATATTGTAACTAACGAAATTTAAATCATTTTTCGTTTTTGATGATTTTATTTTAATTAAGGAAAAAAGATCTAGAAAAGTACTAATTTTTAGATTGGAGTGCTTACGTTACATGTTTTTCTAACGTTCATTTATTTTGACACAAAATATAATGTTCATAATTAGAATTGATATTGTTTCCTTCCTTTTTTGAACGCTTTTATTGCATGCATGCAAATGAAGATTTTTCAGTCTTTTTCTATAAAAATACAAGCCAAATTAAAATCCAAATTAAGTAGTAAATTTCCTGCTTAGATTTCTCTTGTGCTTAGATTTCATCTTTACAAAGGAAGAAAATATTTTCATCGAACAGAGTTAAAATGAAAAATGTCGATCTTTTTTGTTTATGCCATAACTAGATTAAGTTCATGTCATATATGACATTGAAAAGTTGTATTGAATTGTTTTTGTTTCAAGGACATTATTTAGTAATATGAAACTTTTAAATAAATTATTGTATTGATAAGTTTTCCTTTAATAAGTCAAAAAATTGTTATTGCCAAAACAAATATTTATTTGATATAGGGCATAGATAGGTAATTTATAGATAAACATAAACGGCGATAAAATGACTAAAAATGAATGTTTCCAACAATAAAATTTCATTGTGTCCATAGAATTTATACTAAAAAAAGGAGACAAAATATATACTGAAATTGTTTTTAATAATCATATTACTTGGGCTTTAAGCTACACTTCCTAAGTATATAAATCTATTACAGTAACAACTCTTAAGAAAATAAATGTGAATTTTTTTTTTTTAAACGAGCAATCCTTTGTGGATCAGAAATGATGTTTTATTTCAAACTAAAGTGGATGTTTGAAAATACTGTCATGCATTTCTCAATAACTATATGATAATTTGGAAAATTAAACTATAATTGTTCTGTTTTTTGGGGGGGTATTATTTTGAGTTAATGATTAAACAGAATAACGATATAAATATTATTTTCATAAATGAGGAAACAAATATCGATATAAAATTAAACGACAGTGTTAATCACTTTTATTTGGGATATAAAATTCTTACTAAGAAAAAACATATATTGCAAAAAACTAATTTTCAGAAATTAAAAAAAAAAATTCAAATAAGCACATTGGGTTTTAGAATATAAATTGAAGTGCAGAAACTACATGAAACGTATTTCCATATGCTTATCGAATATTTGGAGTATACAAAGAAACGTTTATTCTTCAGGAATAAATCGGATTATGATATAAAGAGTATAGGTGTGTAGAGATTTCTTACATTAAAAAGTGAAATAAATCGTTTCGGTTAAAATCATTTGTAAGATTTATATTTAAGGTTAAAAAAATGTTCTGTAAGTGGAGTTAGCAAACTTTGAACCAATAGTCATTACATTATTAAAAATTTCTTTGCTTTAAAATAAATACAGAATTTTAACTAAACACATTTTAAAATTCTGTGGTACTAGTACATGCATTTATTTCAAAAAGGGAATTGGGAGATTTAAATAAATTTCAAAACATTTTAAGATAATTATTCAATTCTATGATAGATTTAAGCAAAATATGTGTGCATAAGTTAATTTTTGAAAAAAAAATCAAATTAATTTTTCTCCAAAACTGTGAACATAAGGCAATCATTTATGACTAAAATTCATTCATGAAAAAATTAAAATATCTACAGTGAACGTAAATGTAAAAATGAATAAATGCTTCTTTGTATCACTCCGATCTTGAATTAAAATAGATATTATGCATGTTTATTATGATTAAAGGTTTTCATTCGAAAGGAATCCTTATGAATGACTCTTATAAATAAGTTTTCAATATGTAAAGGGAGTAAATCAATTTTTTTTGAAAATTTTGTCAATTAATTTTCATTTATTCATAGTAAACATTGCGTTAATAGCTGATGCTTTTTACTGAATTCAGTTTTCAAGACAAACTATTTTTCTTTACAAATAGTATTAGTAAACTTATTTGCATATATTTTATTGTGATCTAGTAGGATGTATTTGATAGGATTTTTGCTTTGCATATTGCTTTGTATTATTTATTATATTCTTCAACCACAAAATCTGAAAATACCAATTTGTAAGGTAATCGTATTATATTTTAACAATCTCATTTTTACTTGGTATTATCTTAGTTTAGAAGATAATAAATAAGACACCATGGAAACGATTGAAGTACTTAAATGGTAAACCAGAAAACAGTAAAATGCATTTGAGGCAAAATGATGAAATCATTAGCTTACCCTGGCTATTCTAGCTCCCAGTTTGAAAAAGGTTTTGCGAAATATTAAAAAAAAAACACACAAAGAGTTATTGAGAAAACTTGTTTGTCATAGGTAATTTTGTAAAACAAAGTATCTTTCTTACAAGTTCACGAATAATTACGTTAAAGATTCTTGAAAATTACAGCAAGTTTGATAAAATACAGGAAAGACTTTGTACGAAATTTTACAGTCTAATTAAGTGAAACCTGTAATATGGGGAAATTTGCGTAATATAAATGTGAAATAAGTGATTTTTTTTATCTTGCCCTGCTTATCAATTTGTGATAGACTCTTACATTATATAAATTTTGAGTTTAATTTATATTGCATATCATTTTCTGGTAATGCTATTATAAATTAGTTTAAAAGCATTATATATATATTTAGTTATAAAGAATCGTTTAAAATATTTATATAAATATTAAGATACATTTTAAAAACCTACACTTTAAGACGATTATGCCTGTCAACAATATGGGTGGATAAAAACTTCTTTTTTTACGATTTAAAAATATTTAGGCTTTTATGAATTTGTTTTATGATAAAGAAGGAAATTTTATTTTAATATTTTCTTATGAGATAAATGAAAAAACGAATTCCAGAAACACAAATAAGTATCGCGATTCTTGGAAACAATAAACTTTACAATATATTAATTTGTTTTGGAATAAAAAAAGAAACTTATAATCCTCATTAGTGGAAGTTATAATTATTATCTTAGGCAATTAAGGTGAATTCTTTAATACATTATTCAAGGACACTTAAACATGACAACTCATTTAGTACGGGCATATAAGGATTTACATCAAAGGAATTCAACTGAAAAAAAATAGCTAGTGTTGTCAAAATCCTGATTTGGGGCTTTAATTTATGTCTCAGAAAGAAGATTACTCCCGAGGAAAACGCAAGTTCCACAATCGAAAGTAAATAACGACGATTATGCCCGTCAACAATATGTGTGGATAAAAACTTTTTCTACGATTAAAAAATATTTAGGCTTTTAGGATTTTGTTTTATGATAAAGGAAATATTATCTTAATATTTTCTTCTATATCTATAATTATAATATAGCTCAATGTGTGTGTATGTGTGTGTGTGTGTTGGCGCTCTACAGGCCAGACCATTGGACCTACAGCTACCAAATTTGGTACATGTATACCTTGGCGGTCCGGAATGTGCACCTCTGAGTCCTTTTTTCGAATTTTTAATTAGAATTTGAATTAATTAAAATTTAAGCGAAATTTCGACTTTTTTCCGCTATAACTTCCGAAAATATAATTGCACAAGTATGATTTTTATATCAATTTAAAGATAAAAAAAATTAGCTTTCTAACGGTATCAGTGTTTTTAATTTATAGCATACGCGTCTATTTTTAACGAATTTTTAAAGAAATATTTTAACCATGTTTTTATCACGTGACTGGATAAAATAAAAGAATGCCGGAAGTTCAAATAAAAAAATTATCATCGCGAAATAAATCTACAGAAATGCAACTTTCAGCACGTGACTGGATAAAATAAAAGAAATATAAAATGTGATATTTTCTTTAAAAAATAAATGCAAAGCAAAGGTTTCTACAATCGTTTGCAATATCTATATCATTAACTCAATAAATCTTCTTTATTTACGGTAAACCTGATTGAATTTAGACAGGATATGCATTGAAATCCCGACTTAATGGCATATTTATGTAATCGTTTGCAATATCTGTATCATTAATTTAATACTTTTTTTCCCTTTCTCGCTTTCTTTAAAAAAACATATTTAATATTTTGGCAACATCATCGAAATGTTTTTTTTAATATTTTGGAAGCATAACCGATGGTTCAAACTGACTGATTTATAAAATTAAAGAATATTATTAGGAAAAGCTGTACTTTTAGAACTTTCCGTCCATCATCTTAAAGAAAATATTTATTTCAGGCCAATACATGCCCGGATTTACTTCAAGGCTAATGAATATGTGATTTAATTGAAAATTTTAGAACGAATTACTCATGGCGAACCTGCTGGTCGCCAAAGGCGGCTAGTATGAAATAAATGAAAAAACAAGTTCCAGAAACACAAATAAGTGTCCCGAGTTTTGGAAACAATAAACTTTACAATATATTAATTTATTTTGTTATAAAAAGAGAATCTTATAACCCTCAATAGTGGAAGTTATAATTATTATCTTAGGCAATTAATGATAACTTATTCTTAGCAATTATACTTAGGCATTAAATACTAACATTATTCAAGGACACTTATACATGACAACTCCATTTAGTACGGGCGTATAAGGATATGTATTAAAGGAATTTAAATGAAAAAAGAATTAGCAAGTGCTGTCAAAATCCTGATTTCAGGCTTTAATTCATGTCTCGGAAAGAAGATTACTCCCGAGGAAAACGAAAGTTTAGCAAGCGAAAGTAAATAAAGATGAAGGTGTCAGGAAGGTCAAACGGGCAGAGTTCACCTATTTAAAGATTTATATCTGGCTGTGTCAAAGAAACGCTTTCTGTTTTGATGGGCTGACCCAGAATGATTCTCAGGAAGAAGGAAGTGGTAATCTCCGCAGCATTGTTTTCATTGGCAGCTTTTGCTGCTCTTTCCAAATCTTCTTAAATTGTTACATAGGCTCTCTTTTCTGTGGCCTTCAGAGCATGTGACACTTGGAATTTCTGGTCTTTATTTGTAAAAATGCCTTTCAAGACCTTGTCAGCAAAATTTAGGTATCAACGCCCAAGTGGAAAATAGTAGTCAAAAGATGGGAATACTTTTGACAAATGGTGCGTTAATGATATTTAAAAATAGGTTGTTTGTGGGATTGTTTTGTTCTGGTAAGGCCACTGCCTTGAAATATACCTTATTAATAATTTAAATACTTTAAGAATGAAAGGAAGAACGGGGAATTTCGAAATTTGTTTGCGTTGCTTGTGGTTATTAGAGAAAAAGTTTATCAAGGCAGGCGAAAGCCTAAAATATTTTAATTATTTTTCCCAGATTAAAGGAAAAAAAGTTTTAAAATCTCTTTTTTTGGAGGGGGGGGGAGCATTTAAAAATATTCCGAATTTCAAAATTAGAAAATTATGGTGACATTTTCTATAAATGTTTGCACGTATCCACGTTTAAACGTTAAAAAGTATTTTACTATTCTGTCCTTTAAAATACTATTTTTTGGCCGTTCTGTATTTTAAAATACTATTCTTTTGATGTTCTATTCTTCAAAATACTATTCTTTTGCTGTTCTTTTTTTCTCTTTTTTCTTTCTATTTTAAATTTAATATTAATTATTTTGAGCAATGACGTCAAGCTTTTAAAAACTCTACAAATTAATAAATAACTTTTTCTAATTCAGTGAGAAGTCCTAGAAATCTCGTAAACAAATTGGACGAAAAAAATCACCATCGTTAAAACGCGAGGAAATATTTAAATTTTCAGTTTCATATTAAATATTTAAGTATTTCGCATTTATTTTACCATTAAGAGCTTACATTGAATTTTAATAAAATTGTATTTTTCACAAAATTTACTGTAAAGTACATATAATGTGTGACTCTCTGATTTCGATGTAAACTAAAAAAATAATCGCTCAGACTGAAAATGAAACACAATCTAATGAAAAAAAAGTTTAAACCTCCTAATAAATAAAATTCATTTTGAAATTGACATTGAAAATGTCAAATTATTTAGCGATAAATGTTCATATTCAAACAATATATTATTTTATTTAATGAATAAAAATGATAGAAAAATTATTATTTAAATTAATTTTTATAAAATGGGTTTCATATTTTTTGTAAAGTGCATCAATTTTAACTTACAAAATAATGATTTTGGAAAACAAAAGGAAAGGAAAAACTTTCGTTGTAAATCTGGATCGACATTTTGAGCCTGATGTTAAAAAATTGCTCTAAATGAGGAAGTACTTTCCTATTTGAACTGATTTTTAAATGAGGAAGTGCATACGAATATCAGATTTATTAATTTCTTTCTCTGAGAGTATCAAAGAAAAATCTCATTTCACTTTCTAAAAATATTCATAAATGAAATGCAATTAGGGAATGAAATGCAATTAAAATCTATATTAAACTCACCCTCGGATTAAACAGGAAAAATGAAACTATGGGTTTCATAGAATTCTCTTATAAAAAATCTCTTATCATGAAACAAAGAACGTAACGACTTTATTTTCTTTTTACTGTTCAAAAAGTTCATAACTCCAAAAGTTAATAGAAATACCTACATGAAATAACTAAATAATACTGAAAATAAAGATCGCAGAACAATAAAATCTCATTAGGACGAATTATGAAATGATTTTTTCTAATCATATATTTAGCAAACAATGCTATTATGAGCAATAAAAGAGAATGGTTGGGTGGTTTGGTTTGGTTTTACGGCGCAAGAGGCAAATCTGGCCATACTGCGCCAATCTAATGGTAAACGGATAAAATATATTGTTAAAAAGTCGCCCTCACTTATGAAATTATAGACACATATGTTTAAAGACAAAATTGCGAAAATATGCCTTAAAAAGAACTTCAGCAACTTAAAATTTAAAACAATGATTCATGCAATAATGCAATGCACATGTACTTGTAAAATAAATGTTCCACATCATTAAAAAAAACCCTGTTAAATGCAAGAGAAAAAGTCAATAGACCTTAAGAATTTAAAAATGCTTGGGTGGTATTTTTCATCCACTAAGTCTTGTAATATTTGAGAAGATGAATTAAAAAATTGAACACTATAAGAATTATAAACAGGACATGCAATTAAAATATGACAAATAGTAAAATTTACTTCACAGCTGTTGCATATAGGTTGATTTTGGCCTAATATAAGATGTTTTTGAGTGAAACGTGTATGCCCTATGCGGAGACGATTCAACTTCACATCCATCTCACGTATAGATAGAACAGGTCAGAAACCAATTGTAGGTTTTTCAACAAAACAGAAAGAACCTCAACAATCAATGTGTAAATTTCAACAGTTCTAACGAACTGAAATGATACAATGGATAAGATACATTTCAATTTAAGTATTTTATTTTCTTATTCATTTCTTATTCATTTTATTTTCTTATTCATTTGATTTTTTATTTCTTATTCATTTCAATTTAAGTATTTTATTTTCTTACTCTATCCCCCTTTTGAGTTTAGTGTGATTTGCTTCTGTGATTTTTTTTGTTACGAATCCATTATTATTTCTGATGAAAGAAGGCTTAGTTTATTTTTTTTTTTTATAATATCTTCAGTTATTCCGTAAAGACGATCAATACCTTCTTCATGATAATTAAAATTGGAGAAAATACATTGTTCTAATAATAGTAGTAAATAAAAATAGTAATATCTAAATGGAACATAGTATTACTGTTAGAAGAATAGATCTAACAATAGTTGATAAATACAAGAGTTGGTACGTTTAGTGCAATTTCGTTAATATTAACTAATGTGCCAGTATGAAGCAACATAGGATAGCATTTTATGGATGATCTACTAATTTTAGGCCGTAATCAGCTGGCGAGGATGATATGCGATATTTTTTTGATTATGGAAGTCTGTCTTTTAACTTCAAATATAGCGCATACCAAGAAGACATAAACAAGATTTTTTTTAGTAGCACGAATTTCAAACCTTATGAGTTTCAGTGGCTTTCCAAGTGGTTGTTGCTAGAAATTTCCTGTTCAGATTCTTTCCTTATGATATGTAAAGAAAAAACTTTAATTTGTGGCGTAATTAAAGTCGCACTTTAATTTGTAATTTTTTAAATTCTTAAAAAAGCAATTTTTTAAGAATTTATAAAAATTATTTGCACGAATATGCTCAAGTGCATCAATAATTATCACTATATATATTCGTAGCTTAAGTTACTATTCTCAGATCAAGGCAAAGGAGCACTTACTTACAATTCAAAATGAGATAAATTCCGCTTAATCAAGGAAAATATGATACCGAAATAATTCATGAAAAAATGTTATCGCTGAAAGAGTATTCCACAAGCTCTAAGAATTCCACAGAAGTCATTATCGGAAATTTTAATGCGCTCTGCTTTGTTAATAAATCCCTCATATGTATGTCGTCTGATGATTAACATGGGTGATGGGAATGGATGCTGACAGATCGAATGCACATATGTGCCAATGGTGCAAATTGATTGGATAATGCATTTCATGCCTCATTACATTTTGCCAGTAATGATTCTAAAATAATTTTCTACGGGATTATGCATAAAGGAACAAGACTGCGGATGTAATAATATTTTTTCATATCCAAAATTATAAAAGAAATGGCTAAATGTTTCCTCTGATGGAAAAAATAATGTATAAATGATTACTCTATTGAAGTAAATCATTCTAATATCAAGAAATTTCTTTTAGATGTAAACTAACTTTCTTTTTGATATTTGTTTCATTAAACAGTTATTTGCTTTAATTTGTACCAAATTTAGAAAATTCTTATCTATTATGATTATAAAGAGTTGCAACACTACAGACAAGATTCCGATGAAGATCGCAGCAACTTTTAAAATCATGTATATGATTTTAGAATTAGTGCAACTTTAAAAATGTCTTAAGGCTATTTAAGAAAGAATTTCATTCAACTGTAGAAATTAAAAAAAACATAATAATTGCTCATTTGTACATAATATTTCTTCATAATTTATCAAATAAAGATGATGCTTGCTTCTTGTCATAATTTAAAAGGATTAAAATTAATTTTACTGACTCTTAGTAAATGTAGTATAAAAAGAGAATTTCAATCAAATATTTTTTCTGGATTTTCAAACTTTTACTGAAACAGATTTAAATTTTTATTTTTTTATGTTAGTGTGTTAAGATAATCAAGAAATTTTGTTAAGAGGCTCAAGAAATTCTGCTTTGTTTTTTGGTACTGTTAAATATACTTATTTATTTTCTTAACTATTAATATATTTCATAAGAGAATGATAAAAAAAAAAAACGTTGCTTAAATCATATTTCAGTGTACATGCATATTTAAAAATATTTATGATTAATATTGTTTTAAATAGCTGATATTCTATTAAAATAAAATTTTAGATCTGTTCTGTTTTTTATAAAAAAAAAGTTGTTTTCATAATTTTTATCCTTTTTACGTATTTTTTGAATATTGCCAAAAAAAATTGATAAATTCACTGAAATATATTACTTAAATTTTTGCGAAAACAACACACTTATTAAGGTCAAGATTAGTTGAAAATAGTAATCATGTTAGACGCGAATGGAATATTAACAGTTCGCCTTTAAACGGCAGCGTTAAGGTCATCGCTCCTCAGCCACCTGCTAACCAAGAAAGTGTAATGATAAGTAGTTAAAAGAAATCATAATTATTTTCTAGATGTGATTGGAAACCTGAGGATCACGGAACAATCTTCATTGTATGATAATTATCATAATTTCACACGATACCTGTCTTCATAAAGTATCATATTATTTGCATCGCAAGCTGAGTTTCCTCATGTTGTAGGTTCAATTACATTGATGAACTATTGATCATAATGGTAATTATATAAATGATATAATGATTGGAAAGATGAAAAAGTTCATTTGCCTTTGTATATGCATTCTTTTTTTAAATCCAAATGACTTAT
Source organism: Argiope trifasciata (assembly GCA_026543055.1). Classification (NCBI taxonomy): domain Eukaryota; kingdom Metazoa; phylum Arthropoda; class Arachnida; order Araneae; family Araneidae; genus Argiope; species Argiope trifasciata. The sequence continues at coordinate 3,290,938 of JAPMOQ010008526.1, read as the reverse complement.
GCAATTAATTCTAAAAATATACGTTTAATTATAGTTCTAAATAAAAAAAATAATAATAAGGTTTTTTTATTGATATTGGTAAAACAGTTTCTGGTATTTTATGAAACTACGGGACAGAGATTCATTCTCTCTAACTTATACAATCTCCTTTACACACTTCAAGGAATAAAAAGTTAAGTAAATGAGGATTAAAAATTTAGCAATTTTCCAATGCAGCATCTGAAATTTCTGAACATCTTAGCAAGAAAGGAAATTAGAGAAGAAGATCATAAAAACACTTTTCCACAAATTTCTTGAAAATTCTTGAAATAATTTTTATATTATATGATGTTTTATGTACATCAGCTGCTTATAATAATACCCTAGGCTAATGATTGTAAACGTTTTGTGAACATTTGTATGATTGGAAATCAATTTTGTTTCAACTGGAAAATTTTGAGAATAGGGCATTTGTGAAAGTAAAATATTTACCATAGGTGAGATTTAATACTTGCAAGTTATATAATAACTTATAATAACTCTTCATGTAACTACTTAAGTTAACCAATTTATGCAAAAAAAACTTCGCTTTCCTCGCATCATAAGGGGAATTATATAACTTGCAAGTTACTTACAAATATAATTAATCATCGATTTTGATATAATTTGATATGATTATTACTATATTTTTAAAGATTATCTTTGGATAAAATAATGTTGTTGTGAATAAAAATATTTAATTATGAGCTCTGCAGTATAAGATTTTGATTTCTAAATAAATTATTATCGAGTAAACTTGGTTTTTGAAATTTTGTTTTCCTCTAACATCATAACAATGAACGACGCCGTTTTACAAGTTTTGATTTTTATGGTGCATCATGAAAATTGAACATTTTCTTTATTTTCTTCTTCATCAACACTGTCTACACCTTCTTTAAGCAAAGTATCCACAGTCAAATCTTTATAGATATTTCGGAGTTTATTAAATTGAAATTCGTGCATTCTTCGCTGTTGTTCATACGGTATTTGCTCTCACACAGGTCCAGTCTTTCGCAACGATTGGATTTTTCCTTGTCTCTTTCATCACTAGATAGAGGAAATAGTCCTTTCTTGCTAATTCCAAAATATGGGTATAAATTTTAACACTTTTCGAAACTGTCATTTTTGCCTATGACTTTTCTCTTCAAAATCGTGAAGAGAAAATTTAACACTTGTTGCACTCTTTCAAGTTTGGGAACTCATCCATTTGAAATTGTAAAATGCCTTAATATTTTAATGGAACAAAAAATTTCTAAGTTTTTTAAGAATTTGATCTCTTGAGATTATGTGGTATATTGACCCCTAATAACACACTATTTATATTTTTTTTTCTTCATATAACTACATAAGTCAACCAATTTATGCAAAAAAAACTTCGCTTTCCTCGCATCATAAGGTGAAGATTTAACATTTAATTAGATATTACGTTGATTTAGTTTTTCAACCATTAAAATTTGTTAATAATATCAAAGAATGATCTTAGCTTTTTAAACTTACATTGTATGGCACAGTTTTAAACTCTAAGGCTCTTTCGGGTATAAAGCGATAGAGAAAACCCCTCCCCTTTTATGCTGCTGTTTCTTATGGTACTTGCCAATGGACAAAGCAGCTATGACGTAGACAGCTATTTGAGCCAATAGGTCGCGTTTCGACTTTTTCACTTGCGCCATTTCCCTTTCCCAGTGAACAACTTTGCCTTTTAAGCGTCATATCACTTTTTAAGGGGCAGACTTTAATTCATGCTTTTTCATTCACTCAACCACAGATCGTAATTTAGACCTGAATCCGAGAATGATCATCCCTGAAACAGTACCTCCAGTAATATTTCGGTCTTTATGGAGGACTTATGCCCACGACAGATTTATACTTGCGCCAATCACCGCCACAACAGGGGAATCTTCAGCTAGCGGATTCGAACCCTTAACCTAACGGACACGAGTCTAACGCCCTACCAATCAGCCTATGCCGGCCTATAAACCGTTTATAATCAATATTGACTAATTTTTTGACATTGAAATAAATAGAAATGAATTTAGAGTAAAACAAAATTACACAATATCAAAGTTTCACTTTGTAGTTATCTATCACTAAAAATTACAAAATTGGTTTATATGTATTATGATCATAAACTGTAATACAAATCATCCGATAACACACGAAGTGCTAACATAAAAAGAAATGTTACACTTAGAGATTTTATCAAGGTTTTCTCAGATAAGTGGGATATAAAAATCACATCATGAAGAAGATTAAGATCAGAGTTACTTTTTTAAGCGATGGAGCATAAATTAAAACTTTTGTTCCCAATTTTCTGAGGAAGCATTCCGATGCAACGCATGTCATCTCTTGTTTTTTGTGACGGAAGAAAAAAAATGAGGTTGTGCATTCGAAAGTTTAAAGAAGAGCTGACCTAAGGTCACGTAACGTCCGTGTAAAAATAAAAATCGATTTGGAAGAGAAAGTGGTGATGGGAATAAAGGTTGATGAACTGAGATTTGCAAACAGGAAAACCAGAGAAACAGCATAATTTCAATTCACTATCTATTATCAGCTTTGTTGACCAAAATCTTTTCCTTTTTAGAATACTCTATTCTTTAAAGAGCTTTTTAAATCCTTTTTGTAACCTGCTTAAGTGTTGCTTTAGCAGTTAAAGCAACATATATCTAATAGAATATATATTTATATCAGCATTGAATTTTAAAGACTAATTTTAAGGATATTTCAAATCAGAAGATAATACCAATTTTTGTTTGCACGAACTGTTATAATATTAATAATGTATGAACAGGGGCCAGTGTTAATCATTTCCAAAACTCTAAAAGTATGGAATAAAAATTGTAACAATCTCGAATTATTCAGAATACAACAGCATATAAATTGTTTGTACGAACTTTTATTACATTAATAATGCATAAACATGGGTCAGTGTGAATAATTTCCAAAACTCTTAAAGTATTGAATAAAAATTGTAACAAACTCGAATTATTCAGAAAATAATATAGTATAAACACATTATATAAATTGTTCGCATGAGCTTTTATAACATCAATAATGTATAAACAGGGGCCAGTGCGAATCATTTCCAAAACTCTAAAAGTATGGAATAAAAATCGACACAATCTCGAATTATTCAGAATATAACATTATATAAATACACATACGAAATTGGTTATAAAAAGAGGAACTTGGTGGTCAGATCTCAACTTCGGAACAGGAGGGCTTCAGGTTCGAGCCCTATTCTACCGAAAAACCATCGTGTAAGCGGGCCAAACATCTTTCCGCTTGTATGTTGCGGAAGCTTGGAGAGGCGGGGGGTTGCCAGCTCAGGGAAATCTCCATCATTTCAACTTACTTCAAAATTACGAGGTACGTCTCAAAAAAGCTCTAGCGTTGTTTTGAAACTAGTAGTTAATAAAACTATACTAAACTAAACTCCATATAGATAGTTCATAGTTTTATTTTCTAAATATTTTAAAACTAAAACTGTTCAAAACCTTTCTTTAGAGAGCTGGCAAATTAAGCTGTAACGATTAATTTCTTCATAATTTTTAACGACTGATTTTGGTTGCTCATTTCAAATGAAAAAGATAATTTGATTCAAATAAGGATGTTGTTCATTGATGACAATGATGATGTCCGTGTTTCCAATGAAAGGGGGTGCAGTAACTTCTGAGGGTAAAGACCCCTGAGCCCCAGAGGCCAAAAGTCTGTATTTTAGCACATATGACGACGAGACACACATTCGCTTGCACAACCTCTTTTTACAGGGGGGCGGGCACATTCATCCAGCTCACAGATAGAACACAGAACAAGCATTCCAGAACCGGTGTTCGAACCCAGGATGCCTAGATCAAGGAGAAGACGCGCTACCCCTATGCTAGGACGCCGGCTGATTTTGTTCATCATTCTACAAGTTCAATTAGAACTCCATTTAGGTGATTCGTAGAATGTCATATAATATTAATAAATGCTAGACAAAAGCAGCTGCTAACTAAAAGAAAATTAGCAAGATAAATAAAAATTTCCTGAATCGTGATAGACTAAATATGAAATACTATTGCAAGAAATACTATTTATTCTGAATAAATGAAAATTTACGATTTAAATTCAAAAGTTGAAGTGATATTGAATTGAAATTCTGCCTAGATTTTATTAAAAAGTTTTTAGAAACTTTCATTAAGCATTTTCCCGAAATTCTGCGCGCTCCATGAGTCATTTGTGTTCCATTAATGATTTAACTGATTCATTATCTGTCGATATGTTCAGATTATAAACTGATATTTAAAGAAATCAGTGAACATCCGATTTCTATTTCAAAATGTATTTCTGATCAAACTGAAATCAAAGCTGATAGCAAAGAAACGACACAAAATTCTTACCAACATTTTAATTTCTTACTGATTTCCCCAAACGTTAAATTTGATTATCATTTGAAAAACGCCTAAAAGCACAGAAATGATAGTTTTGTGAAATAATGTCATAAATGAAACAAATTTTCCATAAATTTTAGAAATATGGAACATTTTGTTTCCTTAACGAGATTATCTGAAAAATTACATCGCGTCAATATTCTATACACCTTGTCGGATTTTTTCTCCGCTATTGTTCCCGGTATAAATATGTAATGATGACCAGTTAACAAAACTCATCGCCATTCTATTTTGTCACAATGGTTATTGCCTCATATATTACTAACAATGAAATATTTTATTGAGTGGAATTACATATTTATTTAGAGAATAAATAAAGAGAAAATTTCACTTGTGAACGATCTTTGAATACAGAATTCTCTTTTAAAATCACCCTATTTCACTTCCATAATTTGCAACTATTCATTTCAATGATTAGCTCATTATGTAAATTCTATTTCAGTAATTTATTATGAAATTAGCAAACTCATCGATGGCATAAGTAGCTCTTTATGAGCTGAAATAATTGCATTTGATAATAAAATCGTTTAAGTACGGAATAAATTTTACAGAGTGATGAAATAACTCGATGGCTCGTCTATATTGTAAAAGTTTTATGCTAATTGAGTAATTAATTGACCTACCTTAAGACATGTGGGTCATTTTGCAGAAGTTAGTAGGTCATTCCTTGACCGTCGGCATTCTCTGGGACACATGTTACTAGATACAACATACCACCCCAATCTTCTAATGCATGTTCTCTTGGGTGATAGTGCTAATAGCAACTTATTAATTTACAAATGGCTCCTCCGTGATAAAATTTAGGGCAGTTTTATAATTTGTGAAACTTAACGATAGCTTAATGATAGTTGTATTATTATTTTTTATTAAAAAAAATAGAAAAAGATTATGTGAAAGAAGATGCTACTCAATGTCTTTGTCATTAGAATATTTAATAAGGCTAAATTTAATATTTTCTGAAGAAATGAAATTATTTAAAGATGGGATTTTTTGAATTGAATAATATTAGTTTCATAAGAGTAGTGCATAGAAATATTCAATAATCAGCATATAAAAGACAAACACGAACATTACTATACATATTGCTCTATCAAATTAATAATAGTTGCGTTCATATTAAACAATTTTTTTGTTTTAATGTATAAAAATTGTCTATATGGAACTAACCTAACAATAATAATAAAATATAAGAAATATTTCTGTCATAATTCTCTTTTTTTAAATTTTCAAAAAATAAATAAATGGGATTTTTTATGATACACATTTATTTCATTATTTGAATACATTTAATCTTATTTGCAGCAATAATATTTAGATGTCTTTAAAATTTAATTTTGTATTTAAAATATAAAAAGTATTCAAATTATCATCCAGGAATTAATGGTCATTTTCAAATAATTGTTAAATAGATTAATTTTGTCTTAAAATCTCCGCAAGGAAAGAAATTTTTTTAAAAAAATAATTTTAAAAGAATTTGAAGAAAATTTTGAGACATACCGACTCTTTTTTCTGAAGAGAGTGTTTGACTTATATCAAAGCTAAAAACTATTCTTGGGAAAGATTATAAAACCTAATAACAACATATTCTCAATCAGTAAATAATTATATATTTTACTGATATAATATGTTCTGAATTCTATATATTTTACTGATATAATATCTACTGGTTATTTATATGTTCTAAAAAAGATAAAATATATGGTGGGAAAGATTTAAATTAATTCTTTTTTCGTCATCTGAAATTTAGAGCAAGGAAATATTATGCATCTTTTAAATAACATTTCACTGGTTCTTCAATGTGTCTCAGCAACTTCTCATAATTCCTTTGATTTTTATAAGACAACTTTTTTAATGCAACACTTACTGTTAAAATTATTTTAAAACGCCCAAATGCTACAAATGATGAATGTCAGAAGTTTTTACAACTGTTTCAAAGCTGTATTCAAGGCATGGACAAAAAATAAATAAATAATATATCTGATTTTAATAAAGCAACTCATCTGTAACGTAGTTATTTGTAACACAAAAAGCCAGAAAGACTAAATATATGAAGGATTTAACATTTTCTTATCATCTAGAATTCATTCCCAGAAAACATTTTGTATCATTTAGATAACATCCAGAAATACAAAGAATGTTACTCGGTAACCTTCTTTTTTTTCATGTCATTCCCATTCTTCAACATAAAAAAAGACGACTATTGCTTTTGCTGCTTATAGAAGCTTGAGCATAAATTGGAGCACTCATCTGTTTGAAACGAGGTGAGCATAACTTATCAACCTTGACTGCTTCCGTCAAGTTCATGGATAGTTGACTTGAATGCAGTTGCTAAAATTACGCCCGAAGGACGCGATAAGCTAGAGTTTTTTTTTCTCTCGCAATTATTTATTTATTTTTGATTTTTATTCTTCACTTTCACGAAATTGAGACAGTAATCGTCTGAGTCTATTGTGTTTTTCTATTCTGAATAAGAAACTTTGAATCATTTGAGAAGATCGTAAATGTCATGTATAACAGGAAGATCTGTTTCTGTTTTATCTTTTATGTAGATCGGTTTTATTATTTATAGCTCGGGATTAGATAAAATCTCTACGTAAGCTCACATTTGCAGTTGTTTCCCTGAAATGAAAAATTTGAAGCTTTGCTTTATGAAATCAGTTTCTTTTTCATTTTAAACGTAATTAGAAACGAGTATCTCTTATTTTCATAAATATTCGAAGTGGTAGTTTCTTATCACAATTTTCTATCTTATATCTTATTTTCATCTTGAAGTAAAGTAATCATAAGTTAAAAGAAGGAAATATGATATAGTCAATCACTTTTAACTTAATTTTTTATTTAAACATTTATTAGCATTTCTTACAAAATAGTTTATCAACAGTCAATTATGACTATTTTTGGTAACGCTGAAATTTATTTAAAATATACAGAACATTAACTCTTTATTTATCAAATTATTTGACCATCAATTTTTCAAATTTATTTTTGAAACATTTGTTTAAGTTTTGGTACAAAATTAACACAGGGAGGTAAAATTTTTTAACAAATAATTAAATTAATAAAAAAAGCTTTTTAGCGTTATATTTAGTTTGATATTTACTGCCTTCTATTGGAAATACGTTCTTGTTTTTGCAAGTGATTTTTGAAAAAATAGTCACATTGTGAAGATATCAGCCTGATTTAAACGGTACATTAAGTGCCATCGGTAAATAAAGGGTTAAACGTTAGCAAAACATTATTCAATAACATTTGTAATGACAGTTTTACGTTACCAGTAAGCATTGTTTTATTGCAAATTTATGATGCAAAATAACTGTCGTAATATTTGTTATACAAGATGAATCTAAAAGCATTAAAAAATTTCATTTCCATTAAAATATCACTGTAGGACGGCATGTGATCTATATGATTAATAACTTTCATTAAATAGTAATTCTGAGCTCACCATGCATATTTTGCAGAGAAAAATGCATTACAAAAATCAATCATTACTAGATTAAGCCTGCCGAAAAATATTTTTCGGTTTTCTTTTCTCAGAACTAATACTCATCATTTAATCTCTTATATTCCGACAGCTTAACGGTCTCGAAAGTCTTTAGAAAGGTTGTACAGACCTCGGTCATTGAAAAGTTCTTGAATTTGGTTAATAAAATTGCAAAAAAATAAAAATAAAATAGGTCGAGGTAACAGTTCTTAATGCATTAGTTCTGACAACTTTATTTTGTGAAGCTGGATCTCAAGATCTCAAAATTTTTTTACTGTCTTTCTGAAAAGATTATGAGAATATGATCTCTGTTTTAAAGAGATTGGTAATATCTTTTGATAAGGAATTAAATTGATAAAGTTTATTTATCTGAGTAGTATAATTCCCCAAGTTGGATTTAATTTATAACTAATCTAAAACACCGAGGTCCTGGCATAGGGGTAGTGTGTCTTTCCGGTGATCTGGGTGTCCCGGTTCAGGCTTGGTTTTTCTGTATGTAAGCTGTGTGTGCCTTCTTTGTAAAAAGATGTTGTGCAAGCGAATGTGAAGTATGTAATAGCTAAGTCGTACTCTCGACTCTAATTGGCGCTACTGGAAAAACAAAAGGTACTTAGATAGTTGACTGATAACTGTCAGTGGGCTCGTAAAGTGCCATAAGTAACAGAACGCTGATCTAATATATAAAAATGAATAGATCTAACATATAAAAATAAATTAATCTAATATATAAAAATGATTTTATGCGCCATTTATCTAATGGCGATAAGACTTTGCTAACTTAATGCTAACAGTTGCACGAAGGTTATAAGAATAGAACAGCTTTGCCAACTCACTGCTTAGAAAATACTTGTTTTTCACAGGGTCAGATGTATGGTGGTTTAGTTTAGTTTAGTTATATTTACGTCCCGTTTTAAAGCTACACTGGGGCTATTTTGGGACGGACCTCGGAATTTTGAACCAGGGTCAGATGACGAGGACGACACCTGAGCTGGCATCCCCCTCTCCACACCAGCGGGAGGACGTTTGGCCTGACGGATTTTACGTGCAAGAGACCCCCTTACACGATGGTTCTTCGGTGGAATCGAGCCTCGAACCTGAAACTCTTCAGTTAAGAAGCCGAGACCTTACCACCGGCCCTCAGTTGTATGTTGGACTCTCATAAATCGAATGACCATGAAATTTTGTGGAATATAGAAAAACAAAAGAAAAATATCGTCTGCCCTGTCGATTAATAAACTCAAATAAATAAAATTAATATTCTTTTTATTTCTCCTTCATATATCATTGAATGTATTCATTGCCGATAAGAAAATAAATATTTTATCATTCTTTATATCATTCCTGATTAAACAAGATAATTATTATAAATTTCAAATGATATTTCCGAAATTATTTCTTATGCAACCTCTGTTACCAGTTAGTTATTAATAAAGTATGCACAATTTTTTTCATTTCAGTATGTTTTTTGCAGATAGAATCTATTGTTTGAGTATGGAGAAAATTCTAAGAAATAATGAAAATTATCTGAAAATTTGATCTGATTGAAATTTGTTTTTATTTTAAAAATGAAATTGTCTTTGAGCAAACAGGAAAATTTTCTGAAACATATTTAAATCCTCAGAATTCGTGTGGATATGCATTGCTAATCGTGAAATAAACGACTTTTTCTTATTCTGATGAATATTCAAGGAAATGCATAAATTTTATTATTACTCATTGAATATCGAAACAAAAACTAGGCCTCGCAACCCAAAAATAACAGTTCATTTGAAGCTTTTGCAGACATGATGTCAGTATTCTTCACTAGTTCCGCTCCATTTCAGCATTATTCTTAAAAATGAGACGGTCGTTGCTAATTGTGTTTTTACATGCATTTATCTTATCTAGTGGACATCTTCTTGACCTGAAGGTCGGAATGACCGCTTATAAAAATAAAGCGATTTGATATGCATAAATGACATAGCGTGGTAATCATTTCCGATTGAAGCGTATAGGAAGGTTAAAGAGAGGAAAAAAGAGCTAAGTTATATTTAATATTTTGGAATTCGTATGTTATCGTTTGATCTCTGAATAATTTCAAGTGGAACATGCCAAGATGACTCATTTGAACCGATATTTGGTGGGTGTATGAAGTTACTGAACTCGATGACACATCAGTTCCGAAATGATCAAAATTGGTGTTGAAAATACAAGAATTGTGTGTGGCTTTTAAAGTCTTTGATGTATTTAATGGCATTGACCAGCCCGCTGATCGCTGTCAGCGATTTTAAGCCTATATTTGCGTCCCTTGTTTTTCAGTAGCGCCAACTGGAGCTAAAAGTAAGCTACTTCATGCTTCCTAATCGCTTGCACAATTCCTTTCATCAGGGGGGCACATTCACACTACTCACAGAAAACCAACCATGCTCGAACCGGGACGCCCAGAACATTAGGAAGACACGCGACCCCTAAGCCAGGATGCTGGCTTTAAAGTCTTTTTACAATACAGCTAGTTCTTTATTTATAGTGAATGGTCATAAAAATAACAGTATATATATTTTCACTTAAATCTGTCATGACTCAGAAGTCTTCTATCTTGAATTTTATTCTGGAGAAGGTATTTTACGAATGCGTAAAGGGAGAAGGGAGCTCAGGAAATTGCAGTTGTTGGGGAACTAGATTGTTTTGTTCAGTGCTGTAACTTCAATAACGAGATGGCTATATTTAATGATAGATGATGATGATGAACCCGTTGTGCCTGAGGATTTGTCATAAAAACAACAAAAATATATAATGTAAGGGGTTAATATATTTAAAAAATATGAATTATGTTCATTTATACGAAATTTATTCACCAGAAAGATACCTTCATCAAGATTGTAATGTATCAAGATAAAAATGTTATACTAAATCTTTATATAAGAAAGCTAGCCATATTAATTTGCTTTCTCCAGCAGAAAAAACTGCTTTAGAGATCAAACTAGCTTAGTAAATAAAAAGTTTTAAAGATTAGAACTGGAAGAGAAATAGACCGAAACTCAATACAAGACTTCTTCACCCTATTTTATCAAGAAAAAGATATTTTTCTAATGCAAAAATGGACGCTCGGAAAACTAGTTGGTTTTGTTCATTGCTATTGATGAAGTCGTGTCCGTGTTTCCATGGGAAGCGGGTGCAGTAGCTTCTGAGTTTAAAGATCCCTGAAGACCTAGAGGGCAGAAGTCTGATTTCTAACTCACATGAAGATGACACACACATTCGCTTGCACAATACCTTCTTACTGGTGGGCCACATTCACACGTCTCACAGATAGAACGTAAGTAAAGAACAACCATGTTCGAACCATGACTCGAGCCCGGGACGCCCAGATCACGGGGAAGATGCGTTATCCCTATGCCAGGACGCTGGCCGTGCTGTGACGTTCAATGCTGTGCCTCCATTACTTAGATCCCAGCAATGATGTAACGGTGCCATCGATGATAGGAATGTAAATGATGTTGGCGATCCCATAATACCTGAGGATTTATGTGAGGCATCACAATTTGTTAATGTAGAGAAAAACATCGAAGAACTCAAACGATATTAAATATATTAAACCATCAAACATAAAGAAACTTAAATAAATAGATTCCAATCAACGTTGTAGACTTTGAGATAAGTCAAATTCCTAGCAGTGTAGAAAAAATTAACCTGCGTGGAAAACAGAAATTAATTAATCGTGAATTGTATTTGGGTACTCTAATCGCACTCTTGATCATAGGTTGTTTTATTTTAATTAGATTATTAGGAGTTTTATAATTTTGAATGATTTTTAATTTTTTTTAAATATTTTTCTTTCTTATGATGCTGCATACAAAATTATTTAAATTAATTAATCGTTATTAATAATTTTATATAAAAATTGTTAAGTTAAAATTCTTATATCTGTTAGCTAATAAATTTTTATTGTGCAAGTGATTTTATATATCCATCGCTTTCAAATCTATTCAATAGCTAAAGCAACACATTCACAATATAACAGATGAGATCTTTACTTGCACAAAAGACTTAACGGTAAGAGACTTTTAGTGATTAGGACAAAAATTTTTTGGATCGGTAATATTATTTCATACAGACTGAATAGCTCTTTGTTGCTTCTTATATTTCAGCAGGCTTATTAAACTGTAATTAAACTTCAAGTATTTATTGCACCTAAGTTGTACACATAATGATAAAAAATAAAAACTTAAATTATAGAAAATTTTATATTATTATAAGCGTATCGAACATTAAGTTTATCGATTAACATATATTGTATTACGTATAATTAATCAAATCTTATGTAAAATATATTAAATTATGGTTGAATGTATTGAAATGCACTTTTTAGTAATAAGCAAGCAAAAGGGAATTTCATGAAAGTGTTTTTTTCATGTATTTTGGCTAAATAAAATCCCTCCTCTCTTAAAAAATATCTTCAGAGTATTAAAAAGAGAAAACAGAAAAAAATCAGAAACTATACTTTCATTGTTTTTAAAAAAGTTATTGAATGATTAAACTATACTCAAAGGAGCATGCTATGTTTTTTTATATATTAGAGCTTGTGTTTTTGGGAATACTACAGCACTAATTTGATCACATTAATTGCGTCACTCAGAGCCCATTTTTAAAAAAAAATTTTTGTCCCTACTTTTATTATTCTTATAATATAAATTCTTGAGTGCACTCCTTATTAAGCTAGTTAAACTTAAATTTCAGAAGTTTGGAAATTGATTATACTTTTTCAAAAATGAGGGAAAAGGAAAATCATCTTAACAAAAAATCAGACATTTATGTTCAATTTATAAAAATAAAATCCTGAAAATAATCTAATTTGAAACTTCATTGTTCCTCGAAATAAATAAAAGGAAAACAAAAGTATTCAAATTTGGCTCACTTAATTTTCATCGAAAGGAAAAAAAAAATTGATATCTCAGTTCCAAATCTATTTACAGTTGACAGATGTCGATCACCATAACAGCTGAACCGAAGAACAAGAATGATATTAATAAAAAAATTCTGAATTATTTGACATTTCCGCTTCGCCTAAATTAAACGCATTACTGAATTTTCTATTAATAGAATACACAGCGCCAGTTTCCTTTTAAGAGCGACTGTCGGTAGAGAAATAATGAGGCTTGACCACATTTATTTCAAACAAGCGACTACAATTTTTTTTTTTTCAAATAAATTATTATATTTCTTTTTTTATGACATTATTGATCAAGATAAAAATATAAATCACAATATTAACTATACTTAAAGAAGATTAGATTGAAAATAATAGGGTGGAATGATAATCTAAAATTTGCAATTTATTGAATTAATTTTGTTAGTCGAGTCCGATAGGATTAACTTTGTTTTTTCACTTATTAATTGTCAAACTAATATTATTTAAATGAAAAAAAATTATGATTATCTTATGAGGAAGTTGTGTTTAATCCTAAATACGTTTAGGAAACTCAAGAAATTTTGTATTTGTAAATTTTTCTCCATTGGAGTTGTAAGATAATGTGGATAATAAAGAATTTGCGAAGCCGTTAAATTTTGTAAAATAAAAATGTTTCTATATTTTAAAATGCTGTATTTTTTTGTCTAGTTCCTATTTGTTTGAGGAATTCCTTTTCCCTTCCAAATATATTAATATATTGTTTTAAATAGTGTTTTATGTAGTTTTTATAATGGTTGATCGCAACTTATTAAGTTACTAAAATTATTTAAATGTTTATTTTTATTTCATTATTTTGATATTTAAATAATCATATGGTTAATATTTAAATATTTATTGATACAAAGTTTATTTACTAAATATTAATATAAAACTTTCCTGCATTTATTGTATTAGAAAGAGGCCATTCGATCCAAACGAACAGCCGTTTTTTGAAAAATTGTGATTATATGACATAAGTTTCAGGAAAAGTAAATACTGAAAATAATTAGTAAAATAAATTACTTATAAATATAAAATAATAAAAAAAGAAATTCTGAAATGCCCAGTAATATTACAATTTTGGTAAGAAAAAATTTGATTTGGTAAAATAATATTTGAATGTACAAGGTATATAAGAATCTGAATATTTTAATGGATTTCTGCTATTACGCAGAGACAATCCAACTCAGCGACAGGCTTTTTACATGAAAAAATAATTAATTGATAAATCTGAAATAAACCACCTTCAGCGACCACTTTCTTGGCGAGATTAAAGATTCTTTTTAGACTGCTAAAGTGGAGTGCTATGGAGTGCTTTAAAAAATTCATCTTGTTATTTAATGCAGTCGAAAAACATGAATTCATTCAATTAATCAAACTATTAAGAGTGCGGATTTTTTAAAAAAACTATAAACGTTAAGAATAAAAGTTGAAATGATGATTGCTGAAAGTGCTTGATTGAATGCT
>JAPMOQ010008526.1:3201706-3276212 GCA_026543055.1 Argiope trifasciata | reverse complement strand
ACTCTTATTTGTAATTAGCTAGATTTGTGCCTTCTTACAGCAGAAGCTTAGATCACATTTTCAGCATTAATGAAGTAATCAGTTAAAAATGCTATCTTTAGAGCCGAATTTGTTAATTAGGAAAAAACGGAAGTAGATTACCACCACCTATTACACTTCCTTAAAGAGCTTAACTCTTCTAAGCAGTTTGCGAAATAGAATCAAAATATTCTGATTAAAACGCATACCTTTTCAATTCGGAATTATTCACGGAAATGCAATTACAGAGAAACAGCAGACCTAAATGAATGGTGATATTTAAACATAAAAAGAGAATAAGGATTTCAGCTTTTTATATGCCTTACCATCGAATACACAAGAATTTATGAATTTATTAAGAATAACATAGAACGGCAAAAGTACATAAGAGTTGAAACTCTTTTCATAGAGATAGATTTACTAAAAAGTAGTTTATGAAAACATATTTCTATAAATTTTCTAAATAATTAATTTATAAAATATGTACGTTGTTGGAAAGATTTTAAAAAAAAATAGCATTGGACATCAAATATGTCTATTTTCTTAAATATTGAAAAAAGCAAATTCATGATTACATGCATCAATATTACTTTCAGATTTAGTTGTTTTCATTCAAATTTATGTTTCAAATAGGGACACATAATTTTTTCTTAATTTTTTTCTAAATTTTTGTTTTAACTCTAATCAATTTTAGAATATAAATACGAATAACTAATTTCTTTGAATTACTCCTGTCAATGATATTTTTGTTAATTTTTTTTCATATCTAATTTTACCAGCGTAAAATTTACTGTACATAAGGTTTAGAAAAAGATTATACCATGTAAAGCGTTTTCTACCAGACAGCTTTATTTGTAATAATTTGATCTTTAAATACTCATTTTTAAGAATTTGTGCCGTTAAAATATCAAAATTGTTCGTCAGAAAAATTATTTATTAAATTTGTGAATAGAAACTTATCTTTAATAACCTTTAAAATTCCTTATTCTTATTCTGAATGTATTCCCAATTTTAAACTGTATTAAAGGACAGAAAAAAAATCGATCAATAAATTCTCTTCATAAAATCAATAAGTTCTGTGTGTACATTTTGCAATCTTCACTTCGGCATTGGTAGGGTCTATGATCTACATTTTTTCTTTGAATTGATTTGAATTATCAATAGAAAAATCTGCATTTTACTAAATTACTAATTTTTTATTTGCTAATTATATGATGAATTATGCTGACATTAAAATTTAGAAATACGTTATATGGATGTCACAAGAGAGAAAGAGTTTCTTTTTGAGTCGTTGACTGTATAATTACTTCGGAATTTAAGATCTTATTATGTGACTTAGAAATATATATAAAGTTTATAACAACATGGAGAATAAGTTTTACTTTTTGAATTCAATCACTACATAAGACCATCGAAAGAAGTAAACTAATAACAGGTGCAACTATTAAACTAAGAAATTACATTTATGCAGGATCGCTTAAGTCGTCATATAGTTTACATTCCTATAATATTCGTTGAATTTTTCTCCAGATAATATGCATTAATTGTCAGATATAATTTTCAAATAATTATTTCATACTATTTTATATTTTATTGCTAGCAATTCGAATTAATGCTTTTAAAATTTATAAAATTTCATAATTAATACATATGAATTATTCAACACTAAATAACCTATTTAATTAGCCATATATTAAAAAATATCAATTTAGATTTAGATTTAATTCTCAATATTTGCTATAGAATTGAAAATATTCTGCACTATTTTAAATTCTTGGATTTCTTAAAAAGAAATCAATGTTTGTGTAACTGCTAAAACGATTTAAACTTGTTATTTGAAAAGTAAATTTCTCTTTTGACAGCTCAATTATAGATAATTTTATAAAATAAAAATTGAAGGAAATAATTTTTTGTCTAAAAATAAAACCAGGATTGAAAATAAAGGCATATGATTTCGATATGAATTTATATATAAAGCTATCATAAGAGAAAATTCAAATTTATCCTTTATTTCTCTATTTTTTTTTTTGTCGAATCATTCTTTCGTGTCGGTCATTTCCTTTCTAACTCAAATAAGGATGTTCTGCTTCTTTCTCTTCCATGCTCCATGAATAAAAGAGGAAAACGCTGGTGAACCTATTTTATAGGAAATTAATAAAAGGTCAAAAGGGAAATTGTCTGCTGTCATCTTTGATGAAGTTAGTCCACGTGCAGGAGGTAAAAAATTTATGCTTTTATGAAATTAGTTCCAGGAAAAGAACACAAATTATTTTAAGCGTAATTGGTGGATAATTTGAGGGATGATAAATCTTGACATAGTTGTACATTTATAGCAAAATAATGCTTAACTTAAATGGAACAATTTACTACTTATACTAAATATTTGGGTAATTTACTTATGGTATTTAGCTGGATGTTATATGTTTTAAACTCATTGTTTAAAATTTTAAGCAGTAATAATCAATGAATTAAACTGTATTTACGGAATGTAAATAAATTTGTTTCGTTTAATTTTTTAAAAAGCAAGTAAAGTTTGTTGCTTTTTCAGCCACGATATATAAACATTTTATGCATTTTATTATTGGGTAATTTAATTGTGGATGTTATATGTTTTAAACTGATTTGTTTAAAAGTTTAAGCAGTAATAGCCAATGAACTGCTTTTTCAGCGAAAATATATAAACATTTTATGCAACACACAATGCAGTTCTGCTTCAAAAGATAGGAAGACATTTACAAAATCTTAAAAAACCTTGATGGAAAGTAATTAAAAGATACCAATTTCTCGGGAAAAAATGACATGTGAAAGCTAAATCGCTAGATTAAAATTGTGAAAATTACAAGGATATTTGTTTTATTAGAAGAACATGTTCAACAAATCTAGTTATTTAACTGCCATCTATAGTGCCACATTCAAAGAAATAATATTGTAATTAATATTTTTTATTCTTTATGATCGGATATTCGGTCTTTTTTACACCAACAGTTATTCTCTTTATCTCCTTATTTAGGGATAATTATTCATGTAGATGTTTTTAAAATGATAATTATTCCTAGCACTGAAATAGATATTTGGGATATATATAGCTTTCTTTTATACTATATACAAAGAGAGAAAACACTTATACATACCCATGTACTTTCCATTATTGAAATTAAATGGTATTATGATATGAGTACAAATTTTAAATAATTACAGTTCCATGAAATATACAAATATTTGTTCAATAATCAACACCACTTATCCTAGTGACATATATCTTATAAGAAAGAAAAAAATTACTTTCCTGCAGGAATAATTTATGTAGTTGATTTTTTGCGACTTGGGATATGAAGATGAGACGGTAAACAAAGTACTGAGATCAATGTCACCTCCCTCCTCCATCATCATATGTGTGATACGTATTATACTAATGCTGGAATAATTCTACCGTATTTCCATGGGTCCAGTGTCATACAGAAGAATAGGTTATAGTCTTATTAATCTATCATTAATATTAGGTGAAACAAAATAAAAAAGTATTATCTGGAATTTTTTCAGGCTTTTAAAGATAAATTCCATCAATGGATGTAAATTCATTTGCTATATTATTTGACTCTTTATTTTTTACTTCAATGATTGTAAAAAACGTATCACAAGTACTCATACGTATAACATAATTTATAGTATTGAAATGCAAAATGGAATATAATTCAACAAAAAGTTGTAAAAAAACTTATTAAAAATATCGATGCAAAATAAACAAAAATTCTTGGGAAAAGTGAGTTACTTGAGACATAATATTTAAAAACAAAATGATTATAATATGCACCTAATATAATATTAACTTTTAGACAGGACTGTAAACAGATGTATTTTAAAAGTCAAGCTTAAATCAAATCATTCTAATTATATTAACAATAAGGCGTTGAGCTGGGAATCCAATTGCTTAATTAAATTACAATCATCACTGAAAGTGCTTGAGAAATACTGATAAAGAGCAAGGGCATAAAAAATTAAGCACGAAAAAGTCACGAAAAATTTTCTAGACATGAAAAATATTTTATGATGCTTATAAAATCCTAGAACAGAATTGTAAATTTTTTGCATAGGCATAAAATTACAATTCCTATCTAAATATAAATTGACACTTGGAGAAATCGGAATTTTTATTATCGAGAACCATGGTTTTGAATTCAAATCACTCCTTCAGCTCAGGGATTTATGTACTTTATATCCTTGATGTGTAATCTAAGTTTCAAATCTTGTTCATATGTAATAACAGCTACTTAAAACTCACCTGTAGTTAAGTTGGATTTTATATACGAAGCAATCACTTAAAGGAATGATCAATAGCAATCGCAAAGTTGTAATTAAGTTTAATCAAATGATGTTTCTTTCTTATTACTAAGCTATTTTAACTATTAAATTAGATTACATATTTTAAGTGTATCAAATGATGCAGATTATGATATTTAAAAAAGAAATGCCCTTGAACAAATTTCTTGTACATTTTAGAAAACCTAAGTTTATTCAGATTTTTTGATTTAAAAAAATAAAGATGGTATCCGTTTAATCCTATTTAATTTCAAGTTTCTAATGCTAATGCTTAGAAAGCTTTATATAAATTACTCTATGTGGATTGAGTAAGCTAATCTAATTGGTAAAATTAACCGTAAGTGCATTTAATTACATTAAATTAGCATAATATAAAATTAAAATTTAATCTTAAGGTTATTTTTGTCTGCTTCATTTCTTGTTGAGAAGTGGATAGGAGTAATTTCAAATGCGCTTTTAGTTCATAATACAGTAAATCAAAAAAGTATTGGGAGACTTGGCGTGAATAACCGTAAAGCTATTTATAAAACCATTTATCACATTAAAATAAAAACAAAGTGAATCAAGAAATATTTTAATATTTGGTGTACAATATGTAAAGAAAATTGAATTGGGATTTTATAATTATGATTTGATATAGTTCTTCAAATATAATTCAAAAGCAAATGTGAGTCAAAAAAGTATTCGGACATTTTTAAAATAAGAAATTTATCAAATACATAACATATCGATGAAATCAAATTTACGACTGCTTTTTTAGACTATAATTTCAACAAATAATATTTCTTACAGAAAAAAGTGGAGATATAAAGATATTCTGCATCATGTGAGATATCTTGCCATAAGTCGTTAGAAAAATGGAAAATCTGTTCGTTGTATAAGATATATCTTGAAATTGAACAGGTATACTGCTTTAGATATTATTCAAGGAAACCTAGAAACAAGCAAAGATCCGGGCTTATAAGGATATTTAACGAACGTGAAAGATGGATCGTGAAACAAGCTCGCTTTAATATAAAAACTAGTGGAGTGAAATTGGCTTTGCAATGCAAAAGTAAGTTCGGAAAATCCTGTAACTGTCAGAAATATTTTAAGAAAATATAAACATCATGGCGAAGTACCTCAAAGAAAACCCTATATCATCAAAGCTAATCGGTAATGTAATTTTTGTACATGAAAGCAAATATAGGACAGAAAGCAAAACTATTGGCAGAAGCCTAATACAGCAATGCATGTATAAAATTTACGGCTTACTGTGGAATATGGAGATATCAATCAAATAATCAGAGGTGGTATAGTAAACACTGGTGTCAGATGCTTAAATTTTATTGATGGAACGATGAATATAATATGTCTATCTTGATATTCTCAAGCGAAATTTGAAGCAAGCAATCGAGGATTCTCAAATATTATTAATATAGATCAAGATAATGACCCTAAACGCATTTGTAAGTTATCAGCTGGTATTCGGCGCGTTGCTACTTCAGAAATAATTTTGGAAATATCGTTTGAAATTTAAAACAACTGGCTTGTTTAGTTAAGAATGACAGAAATAATAATATTTATTTTCGAATAAAATAAGAATAAAACTTATTTTTTTCGGAAACAGATTCATTAATGTTGAAAGGTATATAAAGGAGAAGCGTAAACAATACTCATTCGATTTTATTAACTTTATTATTCCAGACTTTAAGGTTGGAATTTTTTTTTGTTTTTTCATCAGCAACAGAAACAGATAAGTGCAAGTATTAAGTATTCGAAGTTTCATCGCAATCGGATGTGCGGTACGGTACCGCATTAGAAACATACAGACAAACATTCATTTTTATTTATATAGATTTTGATATTTACAAGTTATGTATCCTCTACTACTACCCTTGTGTTATTAAGACATCTGCATAAAATCCAGATCTTAATCTCATTAAGCATATATAGGATTATTTGTAGCAAAAACTGTATGAAGAACAAATTTCTAACAAGTAGTATTTAAGAAAACATTTGGTTTATGAGTGGTCCAAATTCGATGGATCATTTTGCAAAAAATTAGTTCAATCCATGATAAATAGACTACGAGATGTCATAAAAAGTAAGGATGATCCACTAAAACATCAACTTTTAAGTTTTCATTGTTTTTCTTTATTTATTGGGAAGTGTCCCGATACTTTTTGAGCACGTATTTTCATTTAATTTCTTTTATATTTAGTTATAGCAATAATTTTATTAATATCAGAAAATTGTATTAATGTGTCAAAATAAGTGATTGAAAACTGATTTGTATGTATCAAAATAATATTTATTCATTTGTTTTTATTTCATTTGTATATTTAAGCCAAATATTATGATAAAATCTCTGAACTTGTAATGTTTCCCAATACCTTTTTGACTAACTGTATATAAAAATAATTATTTCAAATTCTAACACTGAAAGATAAATTTACAAATGACAGCACTTTCTTAATTTTATAAAATTTCATCATCTCAAATTTTTTTTAAAATTATTAATTCAGTTACCCAATGTCTAATAATTAGATTTCATAGTGGACGAAGTTTTCAAAGTAATTCTATAGACAGAGGTGACATAAAAAACGGAAAACGGAATTATTTGGAAGTCTTTGATTGATCTTATTAGTTTCAGAGATTCTTTCTTTAGCTGCATTGACTTTTAATATCAACGTAATTATATTCTTTTTTACAAATTTTTACTAAAATGATTAATTCTATTTAACTGGAAAATTGTCATACATAATGCTAAGATAATAATTTATGGTTTTTACTTAATATTAATATTTAAAATTCAAAATGAATATTTATTCATTTTTATAATTTATGATTTTTTCTTAAAACAAATATTTGTTACTTTAAAAAAATCTCTATTCTTTTGTAGGTATCAGAAGTTTTGCTTTTAGGTTCGTTACATTCATTTAAAATTTGATAAAATTTTGCATCTATTTATATAAATCACTTTTATTCTTTAATGAACCTTAAAAAACTATTATTCAGAATTATGTTCTATGAAAACATTCTCTCTATATTTATGTGTAAGCTCCAAAGAAAAATTTAGATTACTTCGAAAATAAAACATTGATACAATGTATATATCTTTATTAGCAATATGAAGCATTAAAATGGCACCCTTTTTATCATAAAAAATTATTATCTTTCATGTTTTTAAAAATATACGGCCCAATAAGAATTATTTCTTTTTTAATTTGTAGATCTTTTTTAACAATATAATAAAATCACTTTTTCTATCAATTCACGCAGTTTGAATTATTTATTTCTTTTTGATTACCTATTTAAACATTATTTCATACAAAAAAATTGCAACCAAAATGGTTTTAAGAAATTTCATTACTTTGAATTATATTGAAAGATCTTGCCAAATGAGAAAAGATGGGACATTAGACCACATGTAAGATATCGTTCAATTATTTGCTATCACACATGCAGTTTCATCTATTTTGTGACTGTGATGTTAGATATCTCAATTCAGTTGAGATGAAAATCTCTTTTCGAATTTTTAACTATAAGTGCAGCAAAAAATTTAGCGTAGTTGCTATGATAATTGAATTGAAGGTTCCACAGTTTTTTTCTTCAAAATTCTCATTATCTTTAGTAAAAAATAGGGTAACAATTTTTTCAGAAAATTTGATGTTTTCTTGTTGAGAAAGTCCTGAGAATTGCAGAGGAAGGCATTTCTTTGTCCATGCCTTGATTTTGCTCAATTACGTAAGACAGTTTCCTCGTGGGTCATGGATGAGTTGAAAGTCATTGACAGAAAGCTCTGGCATTTGTTTAGAAGAAACGATGACTTTTTTTCACTTAGAGTCATTCAAAGGACTTTAAGTCACCCAGGCGGGGCAGAATGGTCTGGGACTAGACCGAGTGGGAATTGGGTCGGAAAAAAGAAAGCATTTAGGAAGAAGAACTAAAACTTAGCATTCCATTTTTAACGGAAAGTGACTTTTACTTTCTATTTTATGACAGACAACATTTATTATTTTTCCTTCTGCGTGGGAGTACGAAAAAAAACTAATAAATAAATGAATAAAAAATAATCATTAAATAAAATAAAAACTTCATTTCATTCATTTCATTGAAAAAGGAATGGATGGATGTTCTACTTCCGCGTTGGGAATTCTGTTTACATGCTGTAATGACGGGAAGTCCTTTCCCTTTCAGTCACGGAATTCTGTTTAATTTTAATTCGAATTACAAAAATAGTCATATTAGAATGAGACTAGACGCGTGGGGATAATGAGTAAGAGGAAAATCGAGTTTTTAATAAAAAGAATTGAGATTTTTTTAAGTCTCTTAATTGTTGCGTGTGGCTATAAAAAGGGAAGTCTGTTTTTGGAAACTAAAAAGAACTTTTCTTAAAAAAAGAAATATCAAACATGCTTTCGAAAGCAACTCCATTTTATATAAACTGATTGATTCATAAGATTAAAGTGCCTTAAAAGATGGACAGGAATCTCAAATGTGGATGTATAACTTTTTTTAATTAAAATCTTTGGTTTTTATAAGTAAAAATAGTTCCCGTTCAGTGAAAATTACCTTTGAAACGCACTGGACAGTTTCAAAATAATTATATTTATTTAAATTTCTTTTCACCAATATTTTATAAATAATTTACTCTTACCCTAGTTTTCAACTTACCTTACTTTTTTTAGTTCATTTTCTTCCGATTGAAATAGAATATTCTTACTTTGAAAGGGATCACTAAGTTTTTTTCTCCTTAAAATTGAGTGTGAGTATAAATAACTATCGATTATCGAATATCAATAGTTATAACAGCTTTTCAATTTGACAGATTATTGATTTTGAATGTATGCTTCTTTTAGAAACGTATTGTGCATATTTTGATGTTTACTACTTTTACACTTTACTACCTTTACTCGGATTACACACTGCAATTTCAACTGCAATATACTCAAGGAATTTTGTCATATAATAACACCTCATTCAATTTTGACACCATGATTTTGGCAAGGCTAAATCAGAGTATGAATTTAGGAAATGCATGAAATTTGATGACAGTTTATTTTTGAATATTGGAAGTAAAGAGGTTGTCTAATCAGATACATTCTTAAAATTGTTGTCCTAGAATCAGAGACCTAGTGGCTTGAAAAAAGTGGTCACCTGAGATCTAGTGACTCAGATGATGAGGTTTTGTGACTGCAATCCGTTCTTCAGCATTCAGCACACATCAAAATGAGAAAAATGGATCCCTGATTGCAGATTTAATCATCAACACTAATTTGAAAATAGATATGATAGACGGAATCAGATTTTAATTTGTGTTTCTGAGACTCCATACTGCATCTCTAGATAATTATAGCTCCAACATTTATTTCCAATTTAAGAGAAAAATGTATGCACGGACTTAAAGTATTATTCACTAAGCTTTAAATTGTAACAGAAGACAGCAGTTTGAAGCTTTTACATCTAAATTTGTAAATATAGCAATGTTGTTGATGTACATTGATGATTAGGATTGTAATTTAGCAATGTTTTGTTATCGAGGATTTGCTTTCACTTTTACAAAGAATATGAAATTGGAGTGAAATATTTTTAAAAAGTATTAATATAATACTTTTTAAATGCATAACTCCAAAATAAGAGGATTTTCCATCAAAATTTGAAATTCACTTCTTTGAGTCCAGAAAAATTGAATTCATAATTATATCTGTTTCACCTATCCACTATTTGTATGTGAATACGATTATTTAACGTTTATAGCTAAATGGGCTTGCTTAATTTTCTCGAATTCCTGACCTAAATCACCAAACGAAGCTCTACCTGTTACAATCCGTGTGCATATGCGATAACTAATGAAGAGCAATAAGCCGGAAGAATGAAATGCGATGCTTGCAATGAATACGATACTTTCGATAAAATTATGAAACCGCATTTTTTAAAATCTAGAAACACTTCCCAGTAATAAAAATTCAGCTATTTTAAACTTCCCTGTTTAAATTTTTTTTTCTTGCATATAGATGGAATTTGGTAATAGTCAATTCAATTTCTTGTAGTAGATATTTTTCAAATGTAAAGATGAAGTTTTCTAGTAAATTTTTCAATTATTTCTTGATATTCTGGTACGCTGAAACTTTGCATACTTATTTATTACCGTTTAACACAGTTTTAACACAGCTCTTAATTTACTTTTAACTTAATTTTCTTTTACACTTTTACAGCTCTTAACAATTTCTTACATTATCATTTATTCGTTTGAGAATCTTTAGTATAAGGATCAATAATATTTATGCTATATTTAAGAAAAAGTATTTATGACAAAAAAGGAACAAAAATAAAAAATAATATAAAAATCTACTATCGCAAATTACAAGCTATCATGTGAGAACATTATAAGTTTTTAAGATATTATTTGTCTTAATTCATTTAAGTCATTAACCGTTTTAAATTATATAATTATTTTTGAACTTTCATTTTCAGTTTTGGTGCTCGACCTTATTTGAGATGTAAGAAAGCTATCGTCTTTCTAAATATCGAAGCGTGTGTTTCTGATAGTCTCGTTATTGTTTCAAATCAGTTTAATCTGTTTAATAACACATTAATTAAGACAATTCGTAAGAATTCCTAGAACGTATGATTTGGAAATCAAGTTGTAACTTTAGTTGGCGATAAATTGCCAAATGTGGCACAATTTGTTGCCCAATTATTTTGAGGCTACAGCATTTTGTTTTCTTCATATTTTAAGGTTCCAAAAACCTTAAGCGAAAACAATATCATGTTCTCACATGATAAAAATTTTCAGCAGTTATTAATGTAAAAAAAGGAAGAAAATGATTATTTTTTAAAATCGAAAGTCAAACAATATTAAATTAAAAATACGATTTTAATCATGAAAATAGTATTGGATATCCTCTAAAAACTAGAATATATTACAAAAGTGATAAAAATCTCTATCTATTTAGATAATTTTAAGTTTGTTTTAATTTTTATGTTTGTGATTGAAAAATTCTTTAAGATAAAAGATTATAAATACTTCATGAAGTGAAACAGAAAATAATTTTTTTAGTAATAAGAATAATTCTGATTCAAACTGGCATATTTGATACGTAGATAATAGAAGAATTTGAAAATGTATTTGTAGAAAACAAAAATGATAGAATATAAATTTTTCAAGGTGAAATTTTATTTCTTAATAAGAACGTGATTGTAAGCTTAAAGATTAAGGAAAATATTTAATATACGATTTCGCTATGTCAGTAAGACTGACTTTATTTCTGATTGAGACTTCGCTAATTTATATATCTCATAACAAAAGTCCAATTTCTATAGACTGGAAGAAAGGGGAAAAGTAATAACCTTTAATGTTTAATTTTTGATTAATATATTAAAAAGACTAATTATACAGTTGTCTTGAGGATTAATTTTTGATGAATATATTAAAAAAACTAATCAGATGGTGAACATATTGAAAAATAAAGCTGAAAAAATGCTTTTAATATTAAATTAAAATTTCATTTATTTATTATTTTTATAATTTTTTTTCATTACATTGAAAAAAAATATATTTAGAAGTTTTATCTTACACAAATTGAAAAGTCAATAAAATAAAAATTATTTGAAGTACAAGAGAAGCATATGAGGACGCTGAAAACAGAAGGAAGCCGATAAAGGATATAAAGTCACAGCAAATATTAAAAAAAGTAAAAATTCATGATTTAACTTTTTAAAAATAAGCTACAAACATGATTATCATTTAAATTTCGAATCTTTTTTTTTCTGAATCTCACGCTTTAACCTTTTTTTATTATTTCTAAGACAGACTGTATCATCAATGAAATGTACTTTAAAAAGAGCTCAAGGATGACTGAAATGATTCCAAAAACGACTAAGAAGCTTTCATGTTTATATAAGCAAAGCCAATTAAAAGTTGAGCAAAAGAAAACTTTGGTGCATTCTAATATATAATAAGAAAACAACTTCATTGTTTTTATCGAAACTTCTTAAAATGACTTTCCCCCCTTATTAATAATGTGAGGTAATACAATTATTTCATACAAGAAAAATTGCAAAATAAAACAGTGAGTTTCAATATAATATATTTTGAACAGAAATATACTATAAAACATATTGACAACCTGTATTAAAACATTTAACCTATTTTCTGATAAAGAAAGTAAAATTGAAGAAAAATGTTTTTGCTCAGTAGTGATAAAAATAATAATGCAATCGAATTTAAAAAAAAAAAAAATTAGTTTAGAGAAAGCATTAAAGTATTAATTAAAATGATATTTTTCAGATAGAAATTAAATAAATGGAAACTAAAATTACAGTAAAATATTACAAATATAGAAAAGTGTAATATTAAACTAAGAATATCATTTTTTTACTATAAACTGCGAGAGCTAATAATGAGAAAATATTAAGAACTAACAAAAGGAAAAAAAAATTTTCGTTATCAAATTTCTTAATTATAGTATATTTAATAAAAAAGTGTGTTTCCATATGGTTAATTTATATTAAGTTAGTATGAATTTTCGATTGAAATCAATTACGATGTTATTAAGCAAGAGTTTTCATTTAAATATTTAATTTCAATTTGTAACATTTCGACTTTAACATATTTTACTGCTTTTGAGAAATATTACTACAGTGTTATTCCTATTGATATAATTATTCCTATTAATTTCTTCACTTTAAATGTATTATTTATTACTAACATTTATTCTAATTTTGTTCCTATTAATATGAATGATCTTATATTATTCAAAATGTAAAAATTTTATTAGAATGATGATGACGCAGTTGAAGAAAAAAAAACTTTTTTTAAGATTCGGTTTATTTTTTCTTCTAATCAGTACTAGCAGTCCTAATTCGGAAAATAAAATGCTTAAAACAAATGAATAGTTCGAAATGTGCTTCGATTATCACACAACTAAGAGACTGAATGCCATTATCCTTATGCTTTTATCTGAAAAGTTATTGCCGCTTTACTATTGTGTTGGAGGGAAAGTTCTGTCGTATTTTAAATAGGCAGGTGATTTTTCTTGTAAATAAAAAAAAAACATCTGGCTAGTGAGTCAATCGGATTTTTCTTTTGTTTTTTTAGCTGCTGTATAATATAAAAGGTGCCCTTTTTTACCGTTCATCATTTACTTGTAATATTTAAAGGGAAAAACATGTCGGTAGATAAAGTGCATTTACGACACTGCATTTTATATGAATTCCAAAAAGGAAGCAACGCATCTGTTGCATGTAAAAATTTATGTGCGGTATTTGGAAAAGATATTGTAAATGTTCATACTTGTCAAAGATGGTTTAGCAAATTTCGTTCCGGGGACCTGAGCCTCAAAGAAAGGGTTCGATCTGGACTACCATCAAAGATCGATAATGATGTTTTGCAATCCATGTTGGAAAATAATCCACATTTAACAAGTCGAGAAATTGCAGAAGAGTTTGGCATTCATCATACAACTGTTGGAGATCACATTAAATCTCTTGGGTTTGTGTTAAAGCAAAGTGTTTGGGTTCCACATGAATTAACGGAAAAGAATTTGTCTGATCGTGTAAGAATATGTTCATCACATCTGATTAGACACAATGTGGAGCCGTTTTTGGACAGGCTGGTTACTGGAGATGAAAAGTGGATTCTTTACGAGAATATTAAAAGAAAAAAATCTTACTGCAAACCAGGAACATCATCAGCAACAGTTCCAAAACCAAGTATCCATCAACGAAAAGTACTGCTTTGTTTGTGGTGGGACAGGAAAGGTCCAGTGTATTACGAGTTGCTGAAACAGGGGAAAAACATCAACGCGGATCTGTACTGCAATCAGCTGGATATAATGAATGCAGCTATCAAATAAAAAAGGCCAGCATTAGCGTCCAGAAAAGGAATAATGTTCCACCACGATAATGCTCGCCCGCATACTGCAATGGTGACACTACAAAAACTGAGTGCGTTAGGATGGGAAATCCTTAGTCACCCACCGTATTCACCTGACATTGCACCCTCTGATTATTACCTGTTCAGATCTCTGAAAAATTATCTAACGGGAAAAAAATTCAAATCTTTTGAAAGTGTTTCTAAAGCAGTTGCTGACTATTTTAACTCCATGGATGAGAACTTCTACAAAACAAGAATTTACAGGTTACCTGGAAGATGGCAACAGGTTGTAACAAATAACGGAGCATATATAATTGATTAATATTAAACACATGTTTTTATATATGAATTCAAATATTTTCTTTAAAATACGACAGAACTTTCCCTCCAACCCAATAATATTGTTTTATTTAAAAAAATTTTAAACTTTTATTTCTTGGAAATTTTTCAGAATATCATTACTTTATAAATTATTCATTGATATAATTTTATACACTATCTTTACATTAATGCCTATTTTCCCTTTTTCATTTGCCTTTTACTGTTCATTCACTTTTCTTTCTTTTTTGAAAGAAAAAAAAGAAAAAGAATTTTTCCATAAATAAGGTTCATTCTGTTCTTTTACTGTTCATTCATTTTTCTTTCTTTTTTGAAAGAAAAAAAAAGAAAAAGAATTTTTCCATAAATAAGGTTACAATGTAAAAATTTTGTAATCGATTTGGTTCTGCGATATAAGTCAAATCGATATTTAGAGCACCCTCCTCAAAATACAAGGAAAACACTTTGAGTCGTGCAGAAAACCGTCACCGAACAGGGTTAATTCGTTGCATGGCTTATCACAATCGTGTTAATGATATCTGCGAGCTTAAGACTATCACAGAAAATATACTGCTTTGCTAAAAACCCTCAAATTAATAAAGACTTTGAAGGAAAAATTCAAAAATCTATCACATTTCTTTCATAGTATTAAATTGAAAATTTCTGGTGAAACTTTATACCACACCTATGTTTCCAAAAAGCCATTCTGTAGAGTTATTGATAATGAATATTTTCGAAAAACTTTATATTTATAATCTTAAAATTCTAAAAATAATTTTTAATCTTAATAATTAGATAAACAAATAATATAGTATTGCTATAATATTTTTATTGCACATTAACTGCGTGAAATATGGTAGTCAGTTTTAAGACTATCACAAAAGATTTTCATGGTTTGTTTGAAAGCAGCGGATGTTATGGAACGTAATTACACTTCTCGTAATACTCGCCAGCAGCTTGATTACTCTGTTATGAAACCTTATCTCATTAAGAGTGGCGGAGGAAATGTTATTTTGAGAGTCTTCTTGAAAGCTTCAATTACCTCAAGCAGTTTTCAAGCGAAATTGCCGCTCATGTTGTGTCATCACTTAATTATTATTCCACGTAATTAAAATAATAAAAATGATGGTATTTAATTAGATATATCGCATAAATGCCTGAAATATTACATTTATTATGCGAATATATATATTTAAGAAAATAAACAAGAAAGTTAAAAAAATTTTTTTTAAAGTTATCTTTTTTAAAAAGATTATACTTTTTTGCTCCGTAATTCTCAAACATTAAAGAGAAACGCTACAAAAATGCGAAGCAATGGGAGAAAATTAATTTCGGGAAATTAAATGTGGGAAACATGCATTTTTATAAAGCATTACTTTAAAACAATTTAACAATGCCTGAGACATAGCCTTGGGGTAGTCGGACTTCTCAGTGATCTGGGCGCTTCAGGTTCCAGTCCTAATTCGGACTTGGTTGATCTTTACCTTGTGTTTTATCTGTGAGGTTGTGAAAGAGCCCCCTACCCTGTTGAAAGGGGTTGTGCAAGCGGTTGTGTGAGTGTCATCCTCATATGAGTTAGATAGCAGACTTCTGCCCTCGGGTACTCAAGGTTCTTTACCCTCTGAAGCTATTGCACAAACTCGGCTTAAAATCGATGATTTCATCAGCGGAATTGTCTAAGAGCCATAAGAAACCGCAAAGACTCATATTAACAATGACTTAAATGTGGAGGGAGAGGAAAATCATTTGCCTCTATAGCTGTCAGAAAATGACACAGTAAGCCGATTATATGCGTGGAAGATGGATGCTTGTATCGTTTGTAACCTTAAATGCCCTATATGTCCATTTCTCATCCTAGGTTCTTTTTTCATTGATAAATTTTATACTTAAATACATTATACGTCAAACTTTGTTTCCTACTATTACTAGAGTGTCTCACTATTGTTGTCTTTCAGTCTTTTTTTTTTCTTAAGAATCTCTTCTTGAACCTGTCTGATTTTCGGGCATCAGATAGAAGTTTTTATCCCATAACCTTGAAAACAAATCTATTTGTGCAACAGTTAATATACTGAAAAGTAAAATACATTATTTTTTTTATTCGTAATATATATTACGATTTTATTCTTAATTAGTATAATTTTAAAAGGAACTTCTTATCATAAATAGATTGCCCTAATGATCCCAAATTCTTCTTAAAGAAAATCTATTCAGGTCTTTTATGTTATTACGCATATTGCATACTTTTAATTGAGTTTTTAAAAAAGTAATCTAAAGGTAAATGGATTCTAAAGTTGTATAAACGGAATTGCTGAAAATTAATCCATTTAAATTATATATTGCATTAATTTTATAGCTTATAAAGGGGAAACAAAAGAAATGGAATAATAAATAATATTTAATTTCAACTTGAAGGGCAACAAGATTGTTTGAAAAATTCTTTGTACATATTTTTGATTTTTATATAATTTTATTACTCAGTAGAGACTGTTGTGTATATTTTTACGCAAAGTATATTCTTCCCTTCGTATGGTTGAAGAAACTTTTGGTTTGAATTTGTACTTTGCTTCAAAACACCTCTATCAAATTCCATTATTTAAGCTTCGTGCATTTTTGATTATATTTACAAGTAATTAGACAGACATGATACCAACATATTGGCCCTGAACCTATAAAAAAGAAAGGACCAAAAATATCCAAATATAACTTCAAAAATCTTTTTGTCAGATTCAAATGATTTTAAGACTTAGTTTTATAAAAGCATTGCTTTATGTGAAATTACAGGACATATGAAATGAAAAAAATATATTTAACGGCAGTTGTAAATTTTTTCCCGCATTCAATATTTTCTTGGAAAAGGCATTATTAATTATCAGTTATAAGATTTACTATCACCATACGATTTGGGAGTTGTAGATAACCCTACTTTATTCCATTTTACATCCTTGGAAGTCAAGCAACAAATAAATATCAATTAATAAAATAAAGCTTTTGTTGTAACGTATTGTTACTGAAAAATCGTATCGGCTAGCGTAAAGTAGAAAAGCTCAACAGTCTCAGTAAGTAATAATGACGCTTTACCCTACACGAAAGCATGGATATATCAGGAACAAAAGGCAATCAAATCGTATAAAATTTGTAGGAATCAAGATAATACAAATATGCATAATGCTATTTAGCCACCCCAATGGCCTTAAGAGTTCGGAATAAAGTCTGTAGTGTTTAAAACTTCAAACGAAAACTCTTCGAACTGCTATCTTTCTGGATTAAACTAACGACCCTCCTATATGCCTCCGTTTATATAGTTATCTAACAGTGAACAGAATATTCGAGAAGAAATGCCAGAATTTGCATCTCTAGTAGAGATTTCGCCACAATTTTGAATTACGGGAGATAATTTTGTCATCAGAGAGGGAAGGTGGCCATTTTCTTGGCAAAAATTCATTTGTTTAATCTGTTCGTAAAATTTACTTTCTGACTTCTATAATAGCTACGCAATGAAGCATCATTATATATTCGTAACAATATGAATTGCAAAATATTTTATAGGGAAAGATATGTTGAATAATATCAAATAAAAAATAAGATAAGCATATTTATAATAAATATATTACACATGATTTTTTTATTTGCTGTAAGTAATGCAGCATAAAAAATTACCGTGTTTAACATAAAAATGTTAAACACAATATTGAATAAAAAAGCTACAAGGAAATATAAATGATTATCAATTGCCGTAAACCTTTTTTTTATCTTTTGAAATCTTTTTTTCTTTCACAATTGTTTTACCTGATACTATTTCTTGTTTTTTTTTAGATAAAAGGCAAGTGACATATCATGCGGATGAATATCATCACGACATTGATGAAGATGATGACAGTGAACCTGTAAGACCTGTCACCAAGAAACCACTTCCTACTCAGCTTGTATATCCAGGAGATTTGAGCGGTTTTTACACGACTGATTCTCCTGTTAATGCCGAAAGTGACATCCAGAATGCATCTTCATCTGATTCAAGCTCCAGTCAACAGTTACATCAACGTCAGAAACGTAATACCTACGGCAGAAGAAGAAATGATGCTGTTATGAAGAATGCAAGAAATCCTTTGAGAGGTGGAAAAAATTCTCAAAATAAAGATAATGTGCCTATGGGAAGCGAGCTATATTCTTCCTATCACAAACCTTCAGTTTCGATTATGAATGATGTGCCTGTTGAAATGTCTTTCGATGGGGCTGGATTTCTTCGTTACGATGACGAAGATTTTGAAACGGAAAAGAAGACAAAAATTGATTCGGAACGAAGAAGAAATAATGGTGCACGATCTTCTAAATCAAGACAGTCAAGTGGAAGTCGAGCTCTTGATGACTTTCAGAAAGTTTTCAACGTATCTAGAGATAGGACACCAAGTCCAGTGAAGTATGATGATGATGCAGCATCTTACCAAAGTGAAACCCCTGTGGCTCTCACGAATCAAGAAAAACCAATAGAATATGGAACTCAAGGAGCAGAAAATGGTACTCCCTTGTCTATCGATTTTATGGCCAATTATCAGAATGTTTTCCAGAACCCTTACCAAAATGGAATGTTTAACACTCCTCAGTTTAATTATGCTCAGACTCAAGTTAATCAAAACCCACAAGTTCCTTCCTATGATCCATTTTCTTTCACCTATCCCAGTGCCTTCAGTGGACAATCCAATATGAATCAAATGGTGATGCCTCAAGTCATGCAGCAAGACTCCTTCATGCAGAATCATCGAATTCCACAGAATACAAACACGGGAACAGCAACTCCTCAAACTATTTATCCACAGATTCAACAGCAAGCATTTCCTTCTACTTCAATGTACTCTCCAGCCGCAGCTGCTGCTGCAGCAGCAGCAGCTGCAGCAAACCCACAGCAACAAAGCCACAAAACTCAGAGACGCAGAAGATCAGTAGATAATTCAAAAGCTGTTGAAGACATTGCGACCTCTGCTTCTGAGGTAGCTCATGATCGCTATAGGTATTCTAGAGTAGGAGACCAACAAGACTCAAGTTCTGGTTTTATTCCCATAACTGGAACATACAATGGTGGCACTATTCAACTCGTCCCTTACTATGGCCAAACTCCAATAGCTCCAGCTAGTTATCCCCATAGACCTCCGACGCATTCTGTTCCATCTTATTCTGTACCAGTTAGTGCTGAGGGCCGTTTCTATCCGGGACCTGGTTATTACCATCCTTCAGAAGCCAGACGATATTCATATGGCATTTTAGGGAGTGGTAATTTTGAGGTTATAAGAGGTGGTATATTCCCTGGAGAAAGACAACAGAATTATCAAGGTGGATATCAAGAACACAGAGCTCCTTACACAAGTGAAAATTTTGATAATTACGGAACGACAGAAATTATTATTGATGGTCCAATTCAAGGATTCCAAGGTTTTGATAACTTTCCTATTCATTTGATAAATGCATTATCAAAGAATTCTGAAATAGCTGTACGACCAGAACTTCATCATAAGGACGCAACTTCTGTTGAAGTATAAAGAAAACAGTATTTTTTGTACGATAAGAAATCATTTTATGAAATAAAATCATTATCGATGAAAGATATTTATATTACATTTTCACTACAGCCACAGAAGTAGATCTTTGTGCTTGAGAAACACATTTTTTAACATCATCGATAATGTGACTAATGTAATGGTATTGCATCATGTTAGAACACATACGAACTATAAAATATTTGTTTGTCTTAGTAATTTTTCTATAAACTTTACAGATTTTCTCATTTAGATCATTAATTTAATGAGAAGGCATATGTATTTGAGGTGATAGCTCAAACATTTGCACCATCTAGTTAATTAAAATACATTTAGGATTAATTAAACTTTATAAATGTATAGAAGTGCAGGAAAGGATCTTGCATTCTTAATCAGGTAAAAGAGATTAGAATATCGACTTTCTACATGAATTTATATATATATATATATATATATATTTGCTGATAAATATCATTCATGCATTTAAGTATTACTCATCTATAATAGGACTCCTCATTGATTTTTCTTACACACATCATTTTCAGTCACGTGTAATCTTGTTTTAACTTTCATGCATCATAAAAGGATCATCACCGAGTTTTCTAGGAATTTATTTTCACAATTTGTAATAAATGTTGTAGATATCTAATAAAATTGTTTCTGAAAAAAATTCTTGTCATTCTTTCTCTGTTATGAAGCATTTATTAATATACTTTTATTTTAGAGACATTTTTTAAAAATTTATACGAAGCTATGTGGAAAAAAAACCTTCTTAAAATGGAATAAACATATGAAATGGATACAGAAAAAAACATTTATGAAATTACTCTTTTTATATAAAAAATGAAAATAATTTATTAATGGTTCCTTCATTAAAAACATGAATAAAAACTATAACATCATCTTCGTGCCACAGCATTTTAGAAAAAAAAATTACTATAATTGAGGAACAACAATAAAAAAAATAGTTACTTCCTGTAAACAAGGTTCTGTGTTATTTCGAAGTGTGATAACTACAGTCCATTATTTTGCTCTACAAATACGTAAAATATTTAATATATAATATCAACCAAAATATTACAATACTTATAGTATAAGTTGACAAGCAGGCTAGCCGTAGATATTGGATATATTTAATTCTGTGTGATCATCATGTGTGTGATTCCCATGAACTGAAATGCTAAAAAGTTTTATTTCAATGCTGTATATATGTTTGATATGTGAAACTCCTTTATTTTGCTCATGGATCATGGATTTTTTTAATATGAATCTGTCTAATACAAGCTTATTCTTTATATGGATATCTCTAATAAAAGCTAGTCTAATCACATCATAGCTCAATTAAAAATAAAAATTGTGGTTTATTGGCTTCTAAATTTTACTTTACTGTGCATTTGCAACATTGTGCATCTTCTTTTTTTTGTTTGAGGAATATTCACTCTAATCAGGTTCCAATAGCTAGTTCATAAATTATAGAATGATGGGATAGGCATATTATAGAATGAAGGGTATAAATGAAGTAAAAGATATATTTTGTGTATGAATTAATAAATGTTTCTGAAAAATTATGAATTAAACCTTTTTATGCAGTCTTTTATCTTTGGTTTTATATTTTTGAGACATTAATATTCTAAATGAAGAAAAAAGAATTTTCTTGAATACATTCATCACAGCTAAAGAAAATACTAAATGGAGGAATTCCACTTTTTTCTAACTTAAATTCAATGAATTATGAAAATATAAATATGTCTATATTTTGAAAACGTACGATTGTATACCCTTCTTTTGACTGTGTAGAAGAATATACACCAATCAGTACCCATAGTTTATCCAAGACTGATTAATTTAAAATTATAAAATTGTTGATTCTTCTGAAAGAGTAGCATTGAAAATTTTATAATCAGATCAGAATTCCTCACAGAAGAACGAACAAAATTTTCTTTATTTTGAAAGTTAGTATAGTTTGTTGAATTCACAGGACCAAAAAATTGTATAAAATTTAGACTTCATAATTTTTTAGAAGTTCGTCAATAGAATGAAATAAAATTAAATATAATTATTTTCGCTATTTAGAGCATTTTCTTATTTTAAAATGTGCATTTATATTTACTAATACTAAAAATGAAAGTGTGTGCACGTTAAAAGTTAAAAATCGAAGTCATAAATACGCCTTGTAAAATGAGAATATGCACCACGGCTCATTTTTAATAATTATTTCTTTTAATTGAATGAAAATTTTGCTATTCTTCACTATAAATAATAAGACTCTCCAAATGATTTTTATATTATTTAAAAATGAAAACATTTTATTTTTAATGAAAAAATAAATTGTAGAAGAATTTATCCTGTTTTTTAATTAATTATTAAAATATTTTATGTATTTTGCAACAATGTTTTTCACTGTTTTGAAAAAACCAAAATCTTTTACACTGTTGTTATAAATATTTCATCTTCCATTTTTCTTTAATTGTTGCAGATGGATATCGGAAATTACGCCTTATTTTTCTGTAACCAGCAGATTTCTACTTTAAACATGTTTTTAATATATATATTTTTGTGAAATTAGTTGCTTTTGTTATTAAGATGTATTTCCACAAAGAAACAATGATGTAAGTTTTTTAATGTGCGTCCTTTTTTAAACACGCCTAGTTTTTAATGTAAAATAAATGGATGTATTAAAATATATCATCCCTATAACTTGAAAGGAATCTTTTTACTTTATTAAATGGAATTTTTATTTAATTGAATATGTATTGAGTAGTCTTCTGAGATGTGGCACAAACTATGAAAATTATATTTTAGTACCGATAAAACTTCAAAACTTTATTTTCATTTATAATTTCTGTAGTTTTTCTAATAATAAAATTTTTTTAAATTAATTAATTTTTTAATTTGCTTAATTACTTTCACTTAGCAAATTGAATTTCAAACTTCAAATGAGATGACAGGAAATTACGAAGCTACATTACTCAATGAACAAAATGATGTAATATTTTAAATTATTGAATGTTACCCGTCGCTCAAACTGGAAGATTAATAATACTCTAAGGAGAATGACTTTAGGAAAAAAGTTAGATAAATTATTTAGTCAACAGGTTATCATTAATCATTTCGAATTAATTAGTTGTCAAAAGATTAATAAGAATTAAACCAATAAAATTTAAATGAACTTACTGACCTCTTCAAAACCAGAAATGAACAGCACTTTCTATGGAGACGTTTTCAAGCAATTTATGAACCAAATGAGAGACAAAACAAGCTAATTATTTACAAAAAAGATTTGGCAGATATTAATATAAATATAGAAGCTTTATATTAATATAAATTTTAGATTAAGAAAACTAAGAATCTATGAGAAAATATTTAATGAAAGCAAATAAAAAATTCTTCTGATGGTGTTGTTAAAATGTACTTAAAAACAAGAGATTAAAAAATATCCTCATTTATTAAAGAAAATGGAGAATATATCAAATGCTTTAATGGAAGTAAGAATTATGTTCATGGAGAAGATTTAAGTTCAGCGAAACTTCGAAGCTGATAATTTTTTAGAAAATGTTGAGGAAGTAGAAAATTCTTTTAGAAGTTTTAAAAGGAAGAACTGGAAAGAGCTTCAATAGATGGCTCTTGACTTTATCTTGGTGAGTCTTTATAGAAGATAATCAAAAAATTTTATATATTTTAAGCAGAACCGCATCTGTTTGTTAATTTATGGATAGTACTTGTCAAAACGATAGTCGGAATGGAGAGCATTAACTATATTTTATTTCCCTAAAAGAAAGTGGCGAGAATGATATGGGAAATTTAAATGCTTAAGGTGTCTGATGTCTTGCCTTAAACCACAAAGCCAGCAATGAAGTTAAATATAATGAAATATGTATTCTTAAAATATTGAAAGTTCATTTTTGTTTTATCATTTTTATTATAAGTGATGAGTTCGGTCGGAACTATTTCTCTCTGAACTGGGAATATCTAGCTCCAAGTAAGAAAAAAAAATACTCTATTAGTTTTCGTTTTCAAATTTTAATTTTTAATTTTTAGAAGATCTTCTTCATAGAAATATACCTAATAAATAATTTTAAAATCTCAATTTTTCCATAAATATATCGGTAAATAATAAGATACAGATCAATGGAAGAGGGTTTAACAATTGGTGACTAATACATACATTCTTTTTCATTTAAATCCATACTAATATTATAAATGTGAAAGTTTGGATGTTTGGATGAATGCTTGTTACTCAATCACGTCAAAATGGCTGAACGGAATGGGATGCCCAAAGATAGATTAGAGTCAGGAATAGAACATAGGCTACTTTTTATTCCTGTTCATTGAGTGTTTGATTGTTTCTTCATTAAAATCTAACTTTCGCGTCTAAAAGCTGAGGCTAAATCCCACTAAAGATAAGTAAGGCTCCAGTTTTTCCCCCCCAACAGAGTTGAGGCTAGACTTAGCAGAATTTCGACCTCAATTTTAAAAGATTCTGTTTCATTTTTTAGTGCTTGATGTATTTAAAATCAAATTTTGTCAAAAAATCAATCGTTAGGATTCATTCTGAAGTACTTTTAAATTAAAAGAAAACAAAGGAAATAAAAAAAATTTCTAATCTACATTGCGTTGCCCCAACGGGTGTAGAAGAGTCAGATATGTGCGTTACGCCAACTGGCTTTGAAAGTTCGAGCGTGATTGTTGACAATTGTGTTTTCCTTCAAATTAAAAGTTTAAAAATTATGTGTATAATACTACTGTAGTTATTTCAATGTCGATCAAAAAATAAAATGGATTTGATCGGACTTGATTTGATGTTTTGTTTTATTTTGAGTATACAATGAAAATAAATTGTTTTTACGTTAGTTGTGTGTTTTTGTAATTAAATTATCTTTATATTATGTATTTTTCATATATGCTTGTACTTTTAAATGTATCGCTTTTAGGTTTGGTTTAATTTTTTTGATTTCCTCGCAAACAGAGTCGCGGGTCATAGCTATTCAGAAATATAATTGTTCTTAAAATTCTTCGTTCAAATCAAGATACAAAATTGTTCTCTTTATTCTTATAGATCATGTCTATAAGTCTGATCATGTGGAATATAAAAATATGTAAAGGAATTTGATGTTATGCAATGCATATGTCATATGCATTGGATAAATCATTTGGTATAACATCTACTCTTACAAAAAACACCTTCCTTAATGGAAAAAAAAAACATTTATTTAAAATGCAATTTCCGGTTGTCAACTCAGAAAAACGTATACGTAAAAATATTTATATACATCATAAGAAAAAGTGCGGGAAAACAGTGAGTCATCGAATAATCGTTTTAAAATCACAACAAATAAATCTTGCATTTCCGCTGATGCACGCCAGGCAAAAATAATACTTTAATGAATGAATGCGATCAGAATATCGGCATCACAAATACATATCAGGAAAACGGATAAGGTAAAAAAAATAATTCTTTCTGCAAATTCATGTGACAGGGCATAAATTTATTCTCACCCAGTTTTCAGTTTTAGTTCAAAAAGTCGTCGATAGATGTCGATGCAAGTTAATTTTATCGGTCTTCTCTCAAGCAAATCAATGAAGTAAGAAACCACTCATAGAAATAATATTTTGAGTTCAAATGAAGTATTTTGTGACGAAACTAGCAGTAAAGAACTGGACAACAGATTCTGTTGGAATGTTTTGAACTCAAATAATTTTTTTTGCATTGAAATCTCCCTGATGGGGGGGGGATGAGTCTTACTGGAGCAAGAAGCTTTCTAAGCAAATATTCGCTGCCAAATACAATAAAGAAATTGTGCGAAAAATTCAAACGAAACGAATGTGAGGAGTATTTTGATAACCATGCAATTGTTATTTCAAGCAAATCATTAAATTAAGCAACCACTCATAGAGTTAATATTTTGAGTTCAAATGAAGTATTACATTACTCATGCTTCACAATCTTGGCCACCTATACCATCAGGCTTAAATTCGTGCTATTTCTAACTTTGATATCTCTTGAAAGATATGGAGCACTAGACAAATCCTGGAATACATGGTGAACTATAAGAAATAATCAGTGGCGCATGTTCTGCTATCCCATTGGACAATTTCCAGATAATATTTACCAATTTCGTTTTCCGATTACGAAGGTGGAATTTTTGAAAATATTATACTGTGATTTTAATTTATTAAAATACTTTTGAAAATAGTGATGGGGTTTTTGATTATTTTTCTTATTCACATGTTCATTGCTTGACGTGAAATATATCAACAAATTTTGAATAAAATTTACAACTGCGGAAGAAAAATGTTATTTTGCATCTCATGTACCTTGTGGGAATATTCGATATATAAAATGTTCTTTTTGAAACAAATATTTCGATTAAAAATCATTGGAACTTCATTATAAAATATTAATAAAGAGATAATAAAATATTTCAGAAACAATTATAACGGCCAATAAAAGATTAAATAAAAATAATGACTCAATAAAAAATGCAACTCGTCTTTATGAATAGAATCCATCTTTTGAATAGTGTAACAAATAATGTAAGGCGAGTCTCGCATTAAAAAAAAATTCTTACCAATGACAAATTCCTTCAAAATTGATAATAACCTAAAAGATGGCCTCAATTATTAAAAATGAACAGCAGCTTTTCACTGTTGACGTCTGATATACAGAATGCTAGGTTTGAAAATACATATGACATTACTATAACATTTATAAAATCTAGAAGAACTTTTTCAATCAGTTTAATTAGAGTGAAAAATTGATTAAAAAATTCTCATTTTTTATAGTGGTGGGAGTGTAAATTCTGAATTGTTTTGTTATTTCTAAGATGTTTCTGAAATCTTCTCTTCTAACGTTCAGTTTTAATTTTATTATTCATGGAATACTGGTTTAAACTCAACACATGTTTCGTGGCGCCATCTAGCATATAGAAGTGTAACTTAAAACGTATTTACCAGAAAGTGGATACTCATTTTGATTTGAGTATCATTTAATTCTTTTAAGTAAATGTAACGAGATTACAGTCGAAAATTATGAAAATATTTTACACACACACACATGTATATATATATATATATATATAGAAAAAGTTTAAAATGCAGCTGGAAGAAAACAATAATTTCAGCTATACACGAACATTACACATTTGGAGATCGTGTTATTATTATTATGAATATAAAACACTTTTATGTCATTTC
Source organism: Argiope trifasciata (assembly GCA_026543055.1). Classification (NCBI taxonomy): domain Eukaryota; kingdom Metazoa; phylum Arthropoda; class Arachnida; order Araneae; family Araneidae; genus Argiope; species Argiope trifasciata. Next base: position 3,248,978 of record JAPMOQ010008526.1, on the reverse strand, counting down.
ACAATTAATTTAATTGATGGAATTTTGTACTTCATTTATTTTCCATTGATTGATGCTTTCGATATGAACAATAAACCTAAAAAAATAAAAGTTAATGTCAATAAGAATATTTTAAAATTATTTATAAATATTCCAATTAAAAAGATAAGAGACTTTCCAAACAATCTTTGTCCTTTGTTGGACACACACACACACATAATGATAAGCAATGTTTGAGTTCAAATTCTGTTAGATGAAATTTAAGGTTATTTAGTTTTAACTAATATTTGAACAATTAATTCAACAATCGGCTTTCAAATTAATTATTTTATATTTATAATTCAAAATTATTTTAATAAATTGTGATCTACGATATATAGGGTATGCAGTGATTCTAGTCTTCTTATTCATTCACATAACTGAAATTACGACAAATAATATTCTTTGTCATCAAATTCGCACTGTAATATTGTGAACAATTAACAAAGAATTCGTCTCGTAAAATTTTTTGATATGTTTAGATAAAAATCAGAAGTCATCAAAATGTGAAATAACTTACACAGACAGGATTTATAGCGACAAAATAAATTTTTATGTCCATGCATTGATAAAGAAATGTCATAGCACTAGTCACTGCAATAAAACAATCCATAAAATGCATGGCAAATTATAAAAAGTTATATTTTATTGAAGCCTTCTTTTAAAATCAAAATCAAATTTACAAATAACAAGTTATTATGAAAGGAAATCCTTTCAAGAGATTACATGATGTATGTAGCAGAATTTGTCATGAAGTATCAAATGACGCATTGTCGTATTATGCGATTCCTCCTACTGCATACATCATGAATTCCAATTTGAAATCAATGTGGTAAATTAAACATTTATTATTAATGACAGGGTTTCACTTCATCCCACAATATCATTGATTTTTAACTCGCATAATTAATCAATCTTATAATATTTCAAAATGAAGCCGGATTTGCTTAGATACTGATTTCAAAAATAATATTAATTTTATCAATTAGTTTTTAAAATAATGAATATTCAGAGCATTTCCATGGTGTATAAAAATACTATCTTATACAATTGATTTAAATTTCTTTAGTTTGCCTATTTCACTTATATTTTTAATGGATTTCTAAATTAAATATCACAATATAAATCTTCTACTCTAAATATTAATGTTTACTTGGTTCAAATTTGGCAATAAAGACAAAATTCAGATGAAGACCATGTATATGAACTCATATAGTTGCTGAAATAATGAAAAAGTAAATATTATTGGAGTAATAACAATGGCGATTATAATTATTTACTATGATCTAATTCGAAAGGCAATGATGAATACTTATTGCTGTATTAATAATAATAAACGAGTGGAATGCAATTTTTTACCAATGCCTGAAAATGGGAAAGAGAATTAGAAAACATTGAAACCCTATTTCTTAGCCATTCTTAATCATATTAAAGATAAAACGAAATAATTACGAATGCTTTCAGCTGAAACATATTTCTAATGATTACCATCTTAATAACGCCATATAAATCACCATATGAGTGAGATTATATCATATATTATCACCATATGATACCATATGATCACCGTTTCATATCATATATTATCACCATATGATATGAGACACCATATGAGCATTCACTCATCTATAGAAATAAAAATAACTGTTTGTCTGTATGTCTCTTATGCCTTCCTAAAACATTCATCAAATTGCGAAGAAACTTGGCCAGCTTAATGTTTACATCTACGGGATGATTATAAGAATACTACAATTATCTAAAATTTAAAAAAAAGTAATCTCAACCGCATCTATTTACCAAGGATTACCCTTCAAATAACTAACCGAGGGGACAATAGATTCTGTAAAAATGTGAAATTCAAGTTAAAGGTTAGTATTTTGTAGCTATAGAAGGCAAAAATCATGCAAGCCATTGTCAGAGGTAAAACCTTATTACAGATTATACCAGAAAGTTATAGGAAGTCCAACCTTTGGGGTGTAATATTTTAATCAAGCTTTAGCGTTTTTAGCAGTAACCACCAAAATATTGCTGTACAAATAATTTTGCACAGTCTTAATTTTCAAAAATTACCTTTTCAACCATATTAAAGATTTTTTTTGTTATAAATATGTTTTCTAAGTTTAAAAGAAATTTTCTAATTTTAAAAGAGCATATTTTAATCACATTTTCTAAATTTAAATTTGAGAATTCTGAATGAATATTACACGAATCACGAGATACAATAAATAGTTTCTTTTATTATCATTCTGAAAGAGCACCAAGCTTTACAATCCTAAAAAATACACGAATTTAATATATAAAAATGAATATTTGTTTGTTCGTAATTTATATGCTGTCATACCGTTCACCCTATTTCGATAAAACATTGCAAAATAATCTATTGATTATACTTAATAATATTTTTTTCGGCGGCAGAAATGTGCTAGGTACCAGCTAGTGTCTAATAAAGGTAGGATTCAATCCTGAATGCGAAATTCGCGTGGAATATCTGAATCAATGAAATGAGTTTTAATATAATCAGAGCTTTCATACCATTCAATTACCCATTTATAGATTTATATGAGCTACACATCAATTGTGATTCAATCACTGTCACCATAATTAGTTGACGCTTGCAAACCAATTAGTTTGTGATTAACTAGAAGCACTAAGCACATTTTAATTTGGTATTTTTTAACAAGATAGCTACAGTGGGAATATGACATCCTATATATTCAAATAGATTGCATAGTAAAATTCCTTACCTTCAGATAGTACAACCTGCGTATCAAATTAAATGAAAAAAATATTGAAAGTAATGAATAGATCTGTAAGCAAATGAATTTGGTATAGTTAAAAATGTTATTTTTTGAATTTTAAGATAAAGCAAAAGTAATTTTTGTGAAATTAGAATTTTTTAAGATATAATCAATTTTTATAAGCATATCATAAGGATTTATCTATTATCTGGCGATGGTTAAAGTTTCACTTCCTAGATTGATGCCTAATTTGCCGACTATATCTCTAATTAGATGACTTTCTTCTTTCTCAGATCTGAACTAATAAAGATTATGAGCCACTAATTAGATAAGAAGTAAGACGAGACAAGTGTCAATCAATGTGCTGAGAGTGCATTGATTAACCCTTTTATTTCTTTGACTTCTTTTATATTTTCTTTGTTCTGCATAAAAAGCAATTTCGGTGAGCCACTTCCAAACACTTTTATTAATATTTCACAATTCTATAATTGTGCTGTGCGAAGAGTTTAAATAACCCTTTACTGGGGGGGGGGCGAAAAGTTGTTACGTAACTGTGGAGGTGAGGTCTGTGAGACAGCATTTTCTTTACACTCGAATCAAATTTTCTAATGAAAGTATTAGATTGAAAATTAACCAATATATTATACAGACAATTTTCTGACTATATAAATTGAAATTTTTTAGAAATTTAATTTAGAAATTTTTCAAAATATTTTATCTCTGGAAAAAGTAAATTTTTTGGAACATAGATTTTCTTCTCAAATTATATGTATGCAAATGTGACTGTAACGAGGAAAATAGATAAGTAAAAACTAATTGAAATTTTTAGAAAATTTAGTAAAATTTTCAGAGGTATTTTTCAAATTTGATATTTTTATCAGTTTTGGAATATTTTATCAAGTTCGTTGAAGGCTTATTCAGAAAAAAATTCAGAGATATCAACGAGTGTATGAAATGTATATTTAATCGCCGTGTGTATCGTCGTCATATCATTTATGCAAATGTGACTGTGGCGAGGGAAATCGATAAGGGAAAAACAAAAGAACCTGAAGAATTAGAGCTTCCATCAAAAAAATATAGTGATTATCATAACTAAGCTGCGCTGAATTGCTCGTTATTCTTTAACTGACCCGTGACTGCCTTTGAGATATAATTATAAAAAATCCGATTACACAAAATTCCAGAGAATATACAATGTAAATTGCAAGTTAGTTATGCTTTTTCCATATTTTAAAAATATTCACTCTCAGAAAGCAATTACATTTTAGGAATATTTATTACTTTGCCCAAACTTTCATACACCATCGCTCTTAATGACTTATGTGACACTTTGTGTAATTGAGTAATGCATTAGAAAGTAACTTACTTTCCATTATCAAGCAATTTGTGGAAAAATATTAATCTTTCTAACTTCAGTTTCTCTTATAACTCGATTCCTATTTTTCTCCTGCATCTAAAAATAATCATTCATTATGTATTCCATTAAACAGTCAAACAGAAACGCGAAAAATTAATTTGATTCCTAATATATCGCAAATTTTAAAGAAAGTTTGGATGTTATATCAAAGTTCAGATAAAAATCAGCATGCTTTAGACTGTGAAAGGAAAAAAAAAACTTTTCTATTATAAACTGACTTATTAAAGTAATTTCGGTTTAAGATATGCATAAATTTTTAATGACTTACATGGAATATTAAGTTAAAAAAAAGAACTTCGAACCTTTTCTGGCGATGGTTCTTCTTTCAATTATCATTTTATATTCGGCAGAAAAGGAAGCCCGGAAAGTTCATTAGCAGCCAGAGTTTGATTACATCTTTTTGTTAATGGAACTATTCATTTGTATCGACTTCTAAATTCTATTAAATTTGGTGCGAATCCTTTCAGGTTTGAGTGCATAATGATTAAAGAGCTTTTTTCGAGATCTGAGAATTTCGGTTTGTGAAATATTAATGTAATCCTTTTAGTTTTAGTTGAAGATATTAGAAATATTTGTTCTCAATGCGAGATAATGAGTAAGGTAATTAAACTATATTTTGGAACTTTTTTCTTTTTTAAGATATTTTGTCCCAATTAACAAGTAGTTTCTCTAATTATAGGAAAGGGAGTAAATATAACTAAAAGGGAATGTTTTAAAGGAAAAATAAAGCGTTTAACATTCGATTATATGGAATAAGAACAAAGGAAAGAAACTAACTATTTGGGATAAACAAAATTAGTATTTCAGTGTTTTTCGGTGCTTGGAAAATTTAAAAAAAAGTCTATATAAGCTATATGAAAATTTTCATGCAATGGACATTGAAATATTGTTTAATGTTATTTTAAACAGTATTTTGCTATTCATCAAAAATTAATATAAATGATATTAGATTGAGATTATATTGTTTGATTAAAATTGACGATACACTTGCTTTCTTCAATAACTATAACAGGTTCATTGCCATTACCCAAACCTGATATCCGGACCATCTATCTAATGAGATGCCCCCTTCTTTGCTATCTTTTAACTGTAGTAGAGAAGGTATCATCTCATAACATGGATTGTTTGGTACCATTACATATTATTTGTAACGCACAGTCGCGTCAGTGGCAGCAAATATGTTAATTGTAGCTTTAAAAAAATATTTTAAATATAATTGACTTTTAATTGAAGAAAAATAAAATGAATTTTAGGCCAGTATAGCCTGTTTGGTAAGACTTTGGATTCTCATCCCTTAGATTGTGAGTTCGATGGCTGAAAACTCACCATGTATGTAGTGGCTGATGCACGTATTAATCTTTAGTGGCCACAAATTCCTCAATGTCGAGATAATGCCAATAGGAGTACTGGTTCAGAAGTGATCGTCAGCTCCGTAAAAAGGACCGTGAAGTATGAGTAGCAATGTCGTACCTTCCTCTTGGCCCTAGATAGCGCTACCGAGACAAAAAAAGCTTTTTCCACGTATAATCTCTGACCTTGTAAACAACATAATGAGTTTATTGAAGAATGTAAAAACCAATAAGTTAAAACGAATGAAATGATGGTTAATATGCTCTATTCAAAATATCATGTCCAAAATACATATATAAATCGAATTCGGACGATGTTTATTTCAGTTTACGAATTCTTTAGTATAATTATGCTTTTATTTGATAGGTTGCATAACTAATTATCACTGCTATATGTTTAGGGAACAATAAATAAAATAAACCTATTCGCTATTGAAATTAGAGTCTTTAATTTTATCTTGTCCTCAATATTAAATACTAGCCGCCTTTGGCGACCAGCTGGTTCGCCATGAGTAAAGCGTTCTAAAATTTTCAATTAAATCCCATATTCATTAGCCTTGAAGTAATTCCGGGCATTGATTGACCTGAAATTAATATTTTCTTTAAGATGATGGACGGAAAGTTCTAAAAGTACACCTTTTCCTAATAATATTCTTTAATTTTATAAATCAGTTAGTTTTAACCATCGGTTATGCTTCCAAAATATTAAAAAAAATTTCGATTATGTAGCCAAAATATTAAATATGTTTTTTTAAAGAAAGCGAGAAAGGGGAAAAAAGTATTAAATTAATGATGCAGATATTGCAAACGATTACATAAATATGCCATTAAGTCGTGATTTCAATGCATATCCTGTCTAAATTCAATCAGGTTTACCGTAAATAAAGAAGATTTATTGAGTTAATGATATAGATATTGCAAACGATTGTAGAAACCTTTGCTTTGCATTTATTTTTTAAAGAAAATATTGCATTTTATATTTATATTATTTTATCCAGTCACGTGCTTAAAAGTTGCATTTCTGTAGATTTATTTTGCGATGATAATTTTTTTATTCGAACTTCCGGCATTCTTTTATTTTATCCAGTCACGTGATAAAAACATGGTTAAAATATTTCTTTAAAAATTCGTTAAAAATAGAAGCTTACATTATAAATTAAAAAAATTGATACCGTTAGAAAGCTAATGTTTTAATCTTTAAATTGATGTAAAAATCATGTTTATGCGATCATATTTTCGGAAGTTATAGCGGAAAAACGTCAAAATTTCGCTTAAATTTTAATTAATTCAAATTCTAATTAAAAATTCGAAAAAGGGGCTCCGAGGTGCACATTCCGGACCTCCAAGGTATACATGTACCAAATTTGGTAGCTGTAGGTCCAACGGTCTGGCCTGTAGAGCGCCAACACACGCACGCACGCACGCACGCACGCACACACACACACACACACACACACACACACACACACACACACACACACACACACACACACACACACACACACACATTGAGCTTTATTATAAGTATAGATATCTGATACTAACATCCTATTAATTATTGATATGTATAATTTAAATCTGATGGAACAAGAATTGGGAATCACCAAATATTTAAATTGTTAGTACCGTTTTAAATATCAATTAATCAATCATCAGCTAGTGGTCAATACCTAGCTTCTATTTGGTGATAAAAATGTGGGTAACACTTATTTCTTAATACCTCATGTTAATCAACGCCTCCTTATGAATATCTCTATTAAGGGGTTCAAAATGTAGTATATATATTTTCTTATTCTATTTATGAACTTAAAACCTTTTTTACATATTAAATATATTATTGTCCTGTAATAATTCCAATAGCTGGTATGTTTATTACAAGGCTATACGCAAAATAATTTCAGTGATTAAAACTTGTTATACAATATTATTTTTAAAAACAGCGTTAGAAATAAATGAGCATAATATGCTTTGCTCAGATTATATTTGTCTTATGCGACATTTACCTGGCTAAAATGATGACATCTAAAAGGTGGTTCGTTTTTTACAATATTAAGCATTTTCCATCCATATTTTTTATTTCGTCTACTTCTATATGCAAAAGAAGCATTGAAATAAAAAGTAATACATATTTCTTACAAAACTGTTCTATGAATATTCTTCAGAGCGCCTTGTGTCAAATCGTATAAATGCTTCCCTCCTAATCCAAGAAAGCAAGAGTCACAAAAAGCAGTCATTACGTTTCCAAACAAAATTTTAAGCTTGAATTGTTTTCCTTTTATCGTTCCTATAAAAGTTAATATAGTTAATGAAAAGTGGAGTTTTTTCATATGGCTTTCTAATTTTAAAGACATTAATTCTATAATTACTATAGTAATTAGAATTATTTTCATATGAAATGGATTCAATGAAGAAAATTACAATGAATTTATCGTTAATTTTTTTGGGTAGGAGAAAAAAACCGCAAAAAAATTCTCATTTTTACTCATTATATTTTTAAGGTGATAAGAAAAGTGGTTAAAAATAACCACTTTATATTATTATTGATAAAATAGTTGCTTAAGATCTGAAACTCAATATTAATAAATGATTAAATAGAAATGAACTAATTTAGTCAGTTTATTTATTTTTTAGTTTTTTTTCATTTGAAGATGAAAATTATTTTTATATTCTAATTCCTGGAACTTTTTTTACAAAAGAAGTGACGAAAAAACCCAGCTAACAAATAATTATTTTTCATACCATAAAAAGCAAAATAATTATATTTTGTATAGTCACGAAAGCAAAAATTGTTCAGGAAGTCTTGCACTTAATTTTATTTCTTACCAGCAATATATTGCGAAACTTTTAAATAGCCTTTCTCAATAACGCAGCTCTAAGCAAACTGAAGAAATTTATTTCTCTGTCTGTGGTTTTGATCTTGACTTTTAAAAGCGGAATTAAATTGATTGCTTCTCGCTTTTCTTTATGCATGACTAAAACAAATGGCCATTTGCAATCTTGCAGAGTTCGAATACAAATTAAAACGATATTTTAAAGTTATTGCGGTGATAAATCTTAAGAAACCTTGATCGGTACAAAAATTGATAAAAGATGATTTTTAAATGAACTACAACAGAATAGATATTTAATAGTCTAAAAATAAGCTTATTAAATTCGCAATTAATTAAAGGATTTGATCCATCAGCCAAAGTTTGTTCTTGCGGCGATTGGTCTTTATTAAGCTTTATTTTATCTCCCAGTTAATGTTTTGGGTATTTAAACGTTTGTTAATTGAGAAAGTTATTTTCCTAAAATTCCATATTTATTGAATGTTTGAATCACTAATTTATTTACAAATAGAGAGACTGGAATGACTTTCAATGAAAGCATTTAAATATCGAAATTCATTCGATATTTAAATGCTTGGACTATTAAATTTCAACGCAGGGTTGATTCAACATCCAACGCACTCCCTGTACCCTAGTAACACACAAATATTGTACAATATTACATAACATTTATCAATATTCGCAATATCTTTTTATATTGTGAAATATTGTTTAATATCATCAATATTGCACAATTTATTGCATCAGACTGGGTAAGACGGCTTTAAAATAATCTACAAGCTTTGCATTTAAAATAGTAATTCTTATTAATAATACAGGGATTTGTATTTATTTTTTGAATAATAGTTATTTTTGTAATCAGTTTTAAAGGCGAAAAATCAAGAGAGCAAGCAATGCATATGTCTAATTTCGAATTCATTAATCCTCGATAATGAATAGTTAATTTAGTCAGTTCATCACCCTCTTATCATACCCTTGTAGACACACAAAAATTGCTACAAATACAACAATATTGTACATACATCAATATTCGCAATATTGTCTACTATTGTGGAATATTATTTAATATTTTGGAATATTAATTTAGTATCATATTATATTGCACATCATTGTACCACATAGAGCAACGGACTGTGCTGCAGGGGTAATGGATTTCTTCAAAACTGATTTTGCCATTCTGAACCATGGTCAGGAGAATAAAGTGAATTTTGAAGTTAAACTTTTATCACCAAATTCTGCATCAATTCATTGGAAGAAACGGTTGATTTGCGACCAACTGTTTTGGAATTAATTCCCGAAAAGTGACCGTTTCTGGCTTATCTTTAAAATCTGGTCTTGAACATGTTCGTGACCATTTGGTTTTGAAATAGATATACTACCACTGCCATGCCATCTTCCTTTAATTAAAATAATTTTAATTAAATTTGAATCGACTGCGGATGCTTGTTGCAGGCAGGATAAATATTTAAAACTAGCTTGTAGTCAGGTAACCCAATTAAAAAGACATGAATTGAATTTTTTCCTTTTTTTTTTCCTTTAAATTTTGAAGAGAAGAAAGAGTATTCAATCTATGAAAATAATTGCCTCATTACAATAAGCAATTTTTCATTTATGCGTTTGTTTATCTAATTCGTAGAAGCTAAGAGAAAATCTTATTTATAGATAGTAATACTAAAATATGTTTAAGTTCTATTATTCTTTCTTAGTTGCATGTGTGATGGCATCTTCTGAAAGTTCCAGCATCGGACTTCAGGGTTGATTCCACCGAAATTCCGCCGTATTCTTCGCTATGTCTCTGCTTGAATTATGTCAAGACGAACAACTGCATATGTCAACTATCTGCTACCAATTTTTGACCTTTAATCATGAGATAATTTGCAGACTTTTTTAACATTTTTAAACAAACTTCTACCTACATTTCTACTGGCACTCATCTAATTTTGGAAAGATTTTTCTATACAGCACATCAATAAAATTTTAGATTTGCTTATAATTTTTTATAGCTCTATGGAATTTAGAATATGAGAAATATAAGAGTAATTCATTTTAATGTACATAGTTAGCAGATATTTATGTCTATAGTTAGATATATTTATCGCTTTAGAAAGCCCTAGAATATCTTTTATTGGTAGAAATATGATAAAAGTATAAATAATTGAAATGCACTTGACATTTATAAAATAAAAGCACAAAAAAGTCCTTTTATTAGTGTAGAATGTATATAAACATATAATAGGTTTTATAAGTGTTAAAATATTTTAAAAGTAAAAATAAAATTTTACCGTGTGTCCCCCTTTAAGTTCAATAATATGTTCGAATGAAAGAACTCTGTTTTCACCGTAGATCTGAATAAATCTGATGATATAAGAAGAACATGGTAGTGAATAGTTTTTCAGATATAGGTGAGTTTCTGGTCTTTGACAACAGGCAATGCTTCAGGAAAGCAAGTAACCAAAAGTTTCAGAAGTTGATTTACGATAACCGAAAGAGCTAGGTAATTGAAATTTGTTTGATTGCAAATGAATCTATGATGTGATGTTTTGGAAATAGTTGATGATTTTGCACAACGTTCAGTGTGAGGAAGTGGGCAATCATGCATATTAAGGATGTCCTTAAAGTATTCACATCGCTGAGGCTTTGAAATTACGAAATACCTTAGAATAACACGATACTGTGATGGAACCGTTAGGGTTCTTTATTCAGTTATCTCTTATCAAAAATACTGTATACTGATAAAGGTAGCAATAAAATGACTACTTACTGTCACTTTTTCAGAATATAAGGATTGCTCCTGAATAGCTTAAATATTTTCCATTGTCTTCAACGATTGCAGGTATTAACATGAATAATGAGAAAATAGTTGGCTCTGCCACTTCGCAAAATGTCCCATGACACCAACCGCCATTCAGGCAAGAGGTAGAAATGAATAATTGGTGTTAACCTTCAATATGTTCCTAAAAGTTCACATTCTTCATTAGGTGCACATATTTATGTAGGGATAAAATTACAAAATCATCTGTAAGACTTTTATATATTAGAATAAAATAAATTTAATAAATGGGAGATGTCTGGAATACTCTTGCTACCATGTAACGACTAATTGCAAGCAGCTAATTACATTTTTAAATTTCGGGATTGGCTTTCTTACTCTATCTGGAAGAATGCCATACCATCAGGTTTTCTATTTCTCCATAAATTTAATAAATGGGAGACGTCTGGAATAGTTATACGACAACTGATTGCAAACTTTATTGATCGCAGTAGCCACATTTTTGAACATTGGGATTTGGTTTCTTACTCTGCCTGCAAGAATGCCATGCTGTCAGGTTTTCCGTTTATCCATGTGCCCTCTTGCATATGGCTAGTGGAGACACTGGAACTTTCTGTATCTGCTTCGTACATTCTTCTACAGCTTTAATGTAGTTCTAGTAGAAGAAATTTATCAGCTATTTTTCTTGTAAAGTAGTGTTATATGTAAAGAAGTAACTAATACTCGTGCAGAATCTTCTTCTGTTTAACCAAAGACAAATGTTAACATGAGGACTTTTCAATGATAAGGATATTTCGAATTTTCAATGCAAATTAATACTATTTGTATTATGGCGTCATCTGTTAGTGAACGTTTTTATTAAAAAATATCGAGTATATTATTTCAATTATTCGTATATTAAATGATATCATATTTGGAACAAGAGAATACATTCTAGAGCTCTTTAAATTGAGAATCTTATTTCTTTCTAAATCAAACATACTTCTGAAAAGATGTTGTTTGCTTTTAAAATAAAATATATGAAAGAGAGTATATTTTGTTGTATATGGTTTAATAATGTTTTTATCCACATCAAATGTCAGGAGTATGAAATATTTCTGAATAGCGTTAGATTTTTCTTTTTCCTATTTTTTGTATATCAACAAAATGCTGGAAAAAGAAATGTATGCATTATACCTATTGGTATATAATACTTTGGAACGAACGGAGGAAAAGTTTTTGATGTCATCTTATTTTGTGTTAAGAGCTATTTGAATATCTAAAAATACGAATTTTCCAAGCTTCATTTTCTTGAAAAAAAATGCAATTTTGACTTCCGTTTGGGAGTTATCATGAAAAATGTTTTAAGAAAAAAATTCTATCTGGTATATGAAAATAGTATGTAGAAAATTCTTTAGATTCAATAAAATCAAAGATAAGCAAGGAAATGGCAAAAGAAATTTAAGTTATTATGTCAGAAACGAAAAATGTGGTGCTAGTAGATTTGATTTGAATTTTTGCGACACAAAATTATACTAATATCTACAAAACTTTTATTTCTAAAACCTTAAAATGGCACAAAAAAGGAAGAACAATATTCGCTTTTAAATAAACAGAAAAGTATAAATTATTAGTATTGATAAGGTAAGGCATTGATGATATTTAATTTTGCATTTTTTACATAATAAGAGTTTTTTAAAATCAATTTAAATAAAAAAAATTTATTTAACACAAAATTTAGAGAATTTCTACTTAGCTGAAAAATAAATGCAAAAATTAGGCATTTTTGATGTCTACACTCAGTATTAAAACTTTTCAACATCTATCCATAACGAAAAGAATCAAATTCGTATGTCTTATAAAAACTGAATTTCAATTTAAAATATAGACAAACAGATACAATCGCAAAAGTGATTTTTGTCTATTTTAGAAATATTAATGTTTCCTCAAAAAACTTCAGAATAATTGCATTATGAATAATCTGTTCATGTGCAAACTGGCAAAAGTTTGGCAGTACTTCATTTTAAATTCAATATATAATAGTAAAGTCGAGAACCACAAAATAGTTTCAGCAAATTGTTTATAAACAAGGTAAAATGATTTTTTTAATTCAAAAGTTATACTTTTCTATCATTTTATTTTTGCATATTCTTTTAAACTTTAATTTACATATTAAAATAAACTTATGTTTGGCCGTCTAATGTGCGTCGTTTTTTATTTCTTTACTTCGAGGTTAAATAATAATTATAGAATGTTTGGATTTACTTATCATATTTTTTATAAAATATATTTGTTTTGAGAATAATAATAGGTTGAAATTAGAGTCCAGTCACTGGAAAGTAACGTAACTTCAAATTTTATATTAAAGTTTCTTAAAATTATTTCGGAAATAAAGAGGAACTAATTTTATCCATTTTTCATTAAGTAGAAAAACTTTTCAAAACATTTCTTAGAAAGCATATAAAGTTCAAAGGATTCAAAATTTTATGAGAAATTCTGGGACATCAAAAATGTGATAAAGAAAATAATTTTTATAAAGTTAAAAAAAATTCTTTTACGTCTGAAAGAATTTTTTTCTAATAAAACTTTTCACGTCATTCATATTTTTAAAAGACTTATAAAACATACATAAAATTATATCTAGGAAGTATTATTTCCGCTGCTTTTCATTCGTATTTAATTTGGAGTGTAGGCATTTATTATTTTCTGCACAACTTGGACGCGAAGTCCTACCATAACAAATTTTTATGACTGTGACGGCATTAAAGGCGAAATAGGTGCTGTTGACTCTCATATTTCTCTTAACTCAGGTAAAAATACTTCAAACAGCCGTATAAATACATTTTCACATGAAGTTTTTCAGTATAGTACTAATTTCAAACAATAAAATTATTTATAAATATTAAAGTGCTCTCTATTTCGCATGTATGTAAACATTCCAATTTTGCTACTGAATTTAGTCTGGTAAAAAGCGCAACATATTGATGCGAAGACAAAACGATCTCATGGGAAGACATTGAAACACATAAAAAATGTACAAAATGATACTGAAATTGGATTTTGCAGTGTGAAATGCGACGACTTATTTTTAATTAAAAATGCTTAAACTTCGTAGAGTGCAAAAGGTTTTTACATGAAACTGAACGCTTCTATTAAAAATTTAAAAATAAAAGTTTATTCATTATGTACTGACTTTCTGTGTTTATTTGAGAAACTTCTGTTAAAAACTATTTTTTTCTTAATTAGTGTAATAGTTTATAGTATTATTCAATTACAACAAAATCTCAGAGCTCTAAAAAAACAACTTTTCAAGAGATAAAAAATAAATATGTTTTTATACATATAGTTATAGGACATTAAAGAAAGTTCAGAAGCATTGAAATCGGACTTTTTTAAAAAACTCCTTCACTATATCTTAACTGTAAAGATAAATTTTATTAAAAAGTATAAAAAAAATTTCAAAAAGCACATTAAAAGCATACTTTAAATGGAAACAAGCTCATTAAGGTAAATGAATCCATAAATTCTTATTTTAAAATTCATCAATTGTAAACAAGCAAGAATGAAATATTAATAACAGCAAATCAAAGCAATGAAAATGATTAGAATTTCAATTTACTTTTCATCATAACAATTTAATATATACTTATAAAATAAATGTAAAATATTTGTTTAAAAAAATCAACAAAATTACAAAAAATTATACCACAAAAATATTGTTATCATTGAAATATTTCTGAATTTTAATATCATTACATATATTTTTTTTGCTTAATACTATTAGAAATTATATCAGAAAATTGTCGGCATGTCAATTAATCTTTAATTATGAAAGAAAATATCTACTTATAAAAATGAAATATGAAAAATGCTGTGTGTATGTTTTTGTTCAGTCTTTGCTGGCTCCCCTTCCTGCTGCAGATCTACCATACATGGCACGTATTTATTTTAGATGATGAAAATGTGCACCTCATGTTGTTGTTCTTTTGAAATTTTAATTATTTAAAACATAAGTGAATCTAGGAATTTTTTAGAAAACTTCCAAAATTATCACAGTACAAATATAGTTTTTGCATTACTTTATTATAAAATTTGAAGAATCACCTTTTCAATGAAATTATGTACTATTAAATCTTTACTGTAGAAAAAAAGTGAATGAATGCTTGTGTTGTATTGGGGCTTTCATATCATCATATTTATTACATCTTTTCAAAATTTTGCAACAATGTCTTTAATGTTATTAATTTAATATTTGAACAAATTTTTCCTAGAGTTGTAAATTTGGTAATTAACAAACCTTTCTTTTTGCTTAATTTTTGACAGCAAATTATATTGTTGCTCAGAAAGTCAAATCTTTTTTCCTTTTTTCCTTTTTCTAATATCAAATCGCATATATATCTTCCATTATTAAAAAGAAGAAGGATTCTGTTTAATAGCTGTGCATTTTATAGGCCTTTTGAGCAAATGAGTTTATAGACCGACGAATATAAGAAGATAGATAAACAGTTATTTTTTTCGCAGCTCTGAGATGTTATATTGCTATTCACCATTAGGATGATTTATACGCACATTAAACATATGAAAGACAATTAAAAGAAATGATTTTAAGAAATTGACAGATTCACATACATGAAGTAAGGTCTAATGAGTTTAAACAAAAATTATTGTCAAAATCACTAATTACCATAGTTATTATTAAATTTTATAAATATTTTAAAAATAGAGTATAGTTTATTTTTGAAGTAAAGAGGAAATTTGTTTCAATGTTCCTGTTAATACTTCATCAGTCTTTTTCCATTGTTGATGATGAAGATATCAATATTTCTACTTAATTTAATCTGTCGAGTGGATTTCAATATAATGTACGTTTTGAATAAAATTTCGGAAATTCAGATTTTGCTATACTTAATAATTAAAGTTTAATTTCAGAAATAGGTAATAGTAAATAGTTTTTAAACAGAACTCGTTTTTAAATGATGTTGTTCGTTTCATTTTATTTTGTGAAGGTATTAAAGATAGAGAAAGAAAAGATAAGAAAGAAAGAGATAAGATAGAAAAGATAAAAGAAAGAAGAAAAGATTTTAAGATAGGTTTCAAAGATAGAAAAGATTTATGAGTTGGTATGTATTAAGATATAGATGAAGAAAAATCATGAACTATGTAGCTTAATTAACAAAACGGTGTAAGGATTCTTAGCAATAAGTACGATATGTCTTTCAGATTGATAATGAAAGAAACTACTTTTTGTATCTCACGATTCGTTTAATATTCGATTAGAATTCTCACATATAATTTTAGAAAATGTGATTAAAATATTTTCTTTTAAAATGGATTAAACATAGAAAACGTATTTATACCATAAAATCGTTAATGTAGTTGAAAAGATAATTTTTAAAAATTAAGATTGTACAAAATTATTTGTACAACACTCATTTTTATTTATATAGATCTTAATTTCTTTAATAAAGAAAATGTATAATAATGATTAATAACGCATGGCATAATTTTATTAACTATCAGATTGTGAAATAAAAGTGGATCTCAAAGAGAATTAAAACATTTTCTATTTAAAATAACGAAATTAAAGGATTCAGTTCATATTCCTAATGCTAGAATAGAGGAACGTGGGAAAAGTGATAAAAAGTAACTGAGGCGCAATATAAGTAATTTAGACAAAATAGCAAATAAACTGAGGTGTATGAAATTTCGATACACACTAAACAAAATAACGGAAGAAATTCAAATGACATAAATATCACGCAAGAAAAAAAAATGTACAAAGGATATTATTCTTTCCTTATTGGGTGAAATACAGGATGTTTATAGTCTGCGAAGTCAGGTTGCTTTGGTGCCTGTTTGTAAGTATTGTCAGGGGAAGATGAACACTTTCATTTGTGTATGGTGAAGGCAATGACAGAAAATTTATATTTGAAACAAAAAAAATTTAAATGATAAATAACGGAAAGTCTTTAATTTTATATTTTCAACATGTCTCTCCTTATTAAAACGCTTTACTCAGTTTTTTTCACTTTCGTACTTTTGAGCCTCATAACTCCAACACTTATGAAATTAAAGTTGAAAGGCACTGAGGAAACATTTTCTCTTATACCTTCGGATAAGAAAAAAACATTCCCTCTTTCTGGGAATTTAAAAAAATATATATATATCTAATGAAAAGAGTTGTTTTCCTATTACAAGCATGGACAGCAAACGTAAATACAATTTCGATTTTTTAGCACAGTAAATTACAACGTAAGCCCTCAGTCGCCCACTGCAAGTACAGTACATTTCCGAGTTTCCAGTTCACGGTTTTGTATTGTATGTCTAGTTTTCTAGTAAAAGTTTCTGTATTTGTCTAGTTTTTCTAGTACATTTACTTGTCAAGTACCTAGTTTTCTTTAGCAATTAAATGGAGAAGGCAAAGCGATGCATTCGCAACATTACCAAGATATTTTAAGTGAGCGTCTGTTACGATTCTCTTACATGTCGTGTGCAAACTACAAGATGCAACAGGAATAAAGCAGCCTCTTGTTCGTCCCATTGTTTCTTCAGTGTATAACTAAAAATTTAATATAACTCTAAGATAAGAGTTGTGACTGTAACTCTGTGTAACTAAAAAGTAATTCTAAGATAAGAGTTATGACTCTTATCTTAGGGTTACTTTTTCATAAATGAGTAATCATTTATCAGTTAAAACAAATTCAGTTTGAGCCAATTTTCTTAAGAATTAGACCTATATTAATATTTCGTTAATGTTTATTTGTTAATATTTTGTTTACGTTTCTTGTATTTAAGTTAGACATTAATGAATTTATTTTAAATTTGTGAACGGTTTTTATCATTTAGCATATTTTTTTCTCTAGTCAGTTCTTGAAATTTGTAGTACAGTATATAAACTACCAGTACAGAGCCTTCTAATTTAACTCGACATAATCTGACTATGCTGTTTTTATGCCACAATACCGGCAGCTAATTCTATAATTCATTTCCATGATTCGCATTCAACGTAGCTTGGTATATTGACTTGCTTAGTTCTCAATAAGAAGTGAGAAAATTCGTTTTGTAACAGTGAGTTTTGGTATAAAAACTTTATTAATTGGTATTGATAGGTTCATAGAACTCTGGCCTATCCGGCATTTTGGTTATCCGGCCTGCCCTTCAGCCAAATTAGACTGGACACTCGAGAGTGCATTTACATGGATTGTGTGCACTGAAAAATACACTCAACCAGTGTGGGTGAGTACGCACCTCAAACAATGGGAATTCGCTTTTTTATGTATTAAGCATGTAATTTAATGCAGTTTGCTTAATCAAGTCAGGAGTCAATCTGGAATTTGTATACTGTGTGTTGGAATTCCTGGCCTAACCCTTTAGGGCCCCATAATGATATAACCCATTTGTGCACGTGCTCTGGTGACTTCAGAAGAGAATTCTCATGATCCCATAGTAAGAGATGTTAGTTCAGATTCAGTTTAGGTTTGGATTTTGTATGTAGATGACGCGTATAAGATGAAACCGGAGATGGTTGTGTGTTATAGTAAGAATTCGTGCACGTAAATATTTGTATATAATTATCTGAGCCTGTATTATGGTCTTGCAAATAAAAAAGATGAACCAAAAGAGAATGCCTTAATTAATTTTGCCGGTGTTTATGATATTCTAATCCATCTTGGAACACCTCGATTCTATCTCTTTTAGAAGATCTCGGAATGACAAGGTAAGAGTGCATTTTCTGTTACAATTCAATAAGTGTGAATTTGGGGCCTAGTGATCCCAAAATGAACAATTAATATCTATAACAATTTTTCACGAATTCCTTTTTTTCCGTGCAGTATTACAGTAATAAAAATGCTTTTTTTTGTATTCAAGTAACTCTGTTTCTACAATTTTGCTTAACACGTTGACTGCCAACTACGAAATAACTCGTTGATTGCGTTCTTTTCTAGGACACCAACTACGATTATCTCCAACTGCGCTTACTTGCCATTTTTGTGCAGCTACAGATAAACTACTATCATATCAGTGCTACTATCGATAGACGGATTCAGGGGAAAGAACAAAAAACCAATGCTGGCCTGCATAAACAGAAAATTTATTAAAAATCAAACAAAAAATATAATTAAAATCAAATTGTCCATTTATGTCAGATTTCTGAAAGTTGCCATGGCATTCAAAGTGTTAAATAGAGCTCGATGGACGCAAATTTAATTTAATTTTATTTATTCTAATTAAAATCACACATCTGTCTACATAAGGTCGTATTTCCTGTCTGTCTCGCTTGTCTACCGCATCTAAACCCCATCAACTCATCTATTAAACTCATGTGCAGCATGCAATTAGTGAAACGATAGTCAATATCCCTTCCATTAATGTCATATGCCATAGACCAACTATTAGACGACTCTGTTGAAATATCAAAGTAGACTGAATAAACTCATATTCGTCTCTCAAACTCGGATTATTACCATTAGGAAGCCATTAGAATTTGAATCTATAAAACGGAATCATTTAGTACATTAACCTCGACTTTAATTAAGTGTATGATTTCTCATTAATATTACTTATTCAAAAGTGATTTATATATGTGTAATGATCATAACGACATTTCAGCATTATGATGGATGACAGAACGGCAGAGTTTATTCCACCGAAGGAAAATTATAGACAAGTGTTGCAGATAAATTCAAGATATTAAATCCGTTCAAACAATCTTTAGTTAATATATTTTTGGTTAATTAAATTTCATAATGAATGTTTTGAATAAATTTGAAGAGTAATGAGATTTAATTTAGAAATATTCAATAATTCATTAAAGTAGTAGCAAATGCTTTCAAAGATTAATATATCTAAAAAAATGTACGATCTTAGATTAATTAATTAATTTGATATTTAAGGAAAGTTATTACTTTTATTGCTTGTAAGTTTTTAATGCAAATTGATTCACAGTACACAATATATAGCAAATACTCAATGTAAAAGCTCCAAATTTGGTGACACATACTGTTTAAGGCATAGGGGAATGAATTGCACAAACGAATTAATTCCAGAAACACCAATAGATGGTGCTGTACATTAGAAAAAATGCTAAAAATATACAAATTATTAAAACACATGCAATATAGAATTTTCCAATAATGCGGGGAAAAAAGCGAAAAAAGTGAAAAAAAAAAAACTAATACTGTCATTGGAACTGCAATTTCTCACTGTAAGCACTAAAACTGGCATAGATTCTTGATTCTTACCAGCTTTGGTTTCGTGGTTTGCATGAGAAATTCTTTTATGAAAGCAAAGGAAATGCTATTATTTCACTTCAAGAGTTTCGTTGACATGAGAATTTACTCAAAAGTCTAAGAGGCGCAAAACATGGTCGGGAATTCTGCTGTACCGCAAATGTAACAGTGTACTGGTATCTTAATAAGTCAGTAACAGCTACTAAACATTGGTGATTTCTTTTGTCTAGCGGATATGTTACGCCGCTGCAAATTGTAAGGCTTCGAATTCGATCCTAGGTGAAATTAAATCTTCTCATTTGCGCCATAATCACCATAAAAACGCCAGAACAGCGCGAATGTCTTGATTCAATTACCTGTCTGCAACATGAAGTTCCTCCAATTATTAGATTCGGTATACAGCAGTTTCTTTGGTAGCATTTTACTAATGATAGAGTAATTTGTGGTGCCTTTCGGACAACTTAACGATTTTTGATTTTGGGAATACTTAAGAAAGATCTTGAATATCGAAGCCGTCTGGTAACCTTGGCAGATTTGAAAGACAGCATCACTCTGCATTTGAGTGGCATCTCAATTGACCAATTAGAATCCACAGTTGAACAAATTAGTGAGCACCAATGAAGTCCTTGTAATTGAAGGTTTGATGGGTGCAAATGAAATGAGTTACAAATGTGTATTTTATGTCTTTTCAGCCTATTTTTTGTTGCACAGTGCCATCTATTGCTGTTTCCTGAAACTAAGATATTCCAAGAAACTTCCCATGTTTTGAATAGTATGGTCACCAAATTTGGAACCTTTACACAAAGATGTGTGCTTCATTGAGAGATCAGAGTAAGGATGCTTTAATTTTGATCACCTCGTATATTTATCGATTTAGAATTTTTAACAAAAAAAAATTTAATCTCAAAAGTAGTTTCTCTTGTTTCTCCATGAATCTTTCTTTCAAAGAGAATTTCAGAAAATTTATTTTGATCGAGTTAAAAAAAGTATTGCTAAGTTAGAAGTAACTCAGTTGGAACTGAAGACATATTTTCAATCATTAATTTTAAAATAGTCAACTCATTTGTGAGAACAATCTACAGTGAAAAACGAAAATTTGTGCTTTCGAACTCCAGGTTTTATTTGGAATGTTGTCATCTATATTTCATGAAAAGATTAGAATTTCGATTTTTCTTATTTGTTTATGAGCCTGAAAGATCTGCTGAAATTTAACTTCTTACTACGAGGGCAATTATAGAATGTTAATTAAAAAATATTCGTGATATTTCATATATGCTTCGATTGACATATTTATGATATATTTTGACTGAAAAATAGTTTTATCTTTAATCTTTAAAAATAATTGGTTGGAGAAAATAAGAGATTGTATCAATTTTACGAAATGATATAGAAGGAAAAGATAAGGAATACTTATTATAGGGAAATGCATGAGTTTTAAAGAAATTACTTCCCTATGGTATGCAAAATATCTTTTGATAAGAGCAAAGAAAGTCACAGCAAGTTTATTCATTTTTTAGCATCGTAACTCTATTCAAGTCTTTTCACGTGTTTTTTAATTTTCATATGAATTTAAGAAAATGTGAGGAATTCCTTTTACTTAGATTTATTCTTTACTTTCTAAAATAGAAACATATAATAATAGTAAGCATCTTGAGAGAAATAATAACGCGTTGCTATAAAAGGATTTATTGAAAGATTTCGCTGTATAGGAATAACGATTGTGCCTTTTATGAGTACTAGCCGTTGTATGTGAGGTTAGCCTGGGTTTATTTGACATACACGCTAGTAAGAAAAGCAGATGTATTTCTTTACTAATGTATGTAAAAGAATATGTATATATATATGTGTGTGTGTGTGTGTGTAATTTTACATTACATAATTTTTATTTTTAGCCACTTAAAATATTCAGCTCAATTTTTAATAACAGCCCTAATAGTATGACATTACATGACATGAATTGACGGCAGAAAATAATACACACATTCGAAATAATACAAAATTTAATATCAGGGCAAAACCGCATGCGTTGCTGCCGCAGAAGAAATATTTTTGGAAATATTGTTTAAAATTTAAAATAACTGTCTTGTTTAATTAGGAATGATAGAAGTTTGTTATATTAACGTCCCGTTTAAAGCAACATGAGGGCTATTTGGGGACGGACCTCGTAATTTTGAACCACGGTCAGATGACGAGGACGACACCTGAACTGGCACCCCCCTCTCCACACCACGCCACACCAGCGGGAGGACATTTGGCCTGACAGATTTAACGTGCAACTAGGAATGATAGAAAGAATAACATTTATTTTCATAACGGAAATGAATACATTCAATGAAATTGAATGATATATAAAGGTTAAGCGTAAATAATATTTCTTCTGTTCAGTTTTATTTTTTTAAATTTTATTATTTTTGATCTTTAGAGTAGGCAATAATTTTCGTTCCTCCGTCTTCAGCAGAAACAAATAAGTGCAAATAATAAGTTTCAAAGTTTCATCGCAATCGGATGAGATGTACGACAATTCAAAAGCGACATACAGACAAGCATTCATTTTTATTTAAACAGATTACTTATTAGATAATGTTATTATGCCTATAAGCAACTGCAAATAATATATAGCCGACGTTTCAACGCAATACTGCAACGAATGAGACAGACAGACAAACATTAATTTCTATTTTTATAGATTAAGAAGTTATAGTCGAAAACATTAGTCATTATATCCTCGTTTCTTTTTAACCTCTATTAGAAAAGCATAGCAGCGTTTTAATATTGCATTCTAGTCGAAAAACATTAGTCATTATATCCTCGTTTCTTTTAAACCTCTATTAGAAAAGCATAGTATCTTTTTAATATCGCAATCAACACTTTGAAATGCTAAGGAATACCCTAAATTACGCTTGATTCCATCAAATGATTTTTTAACTATATAAGGTGCAAACCAACAAATAAAAAGTTCATTATTTTATACTAAATTTTTTATTCTTGACAATAAATTTCAAATTACAGTATTTTAAAGTTTATGCATGCTTAAATCCAATTGCATATTTACTGTCAATTCAAAGGATACTGATTAGCAGTTCGGTAAATTTATTTTGTTTCAGCATCAGTTCTTATGTTTACTGATTTAACAGTGATTTTCTCTTGGGATATCCTTTCTATCGTTTTCATGCATCTTTTCTTCACTAGAAAATGTTTCAACAATTAATGCATGAAAGACGGTTTTTCGTTTTGGAAGTATTTTATATCTCTTTTCTTTAAAGAAGAATGTCAAATAAGAAGTAATATTCACATTTTATAAAAAATGATAGTGTTTTTTGTGATGCAGTGAAAACAAATTTAAAGGATAATAGCGTCTGAATTTTTTTGTTCATGAGATAGATTTTTAATCACGGCGAATAGCTTTGAATAGATTCTTTATCTTAAGAAAAATCTTTCTATTTTTATTCTAGTTTATTTGAAGAAATTGCTTCACAAGAGGGCATTCGAGAATGATTTTGGATTTTAAATATTATTTTGTTTCTTCATTTTTCTTAAAATTAATTTTTTGGTTTGAATTTTTAATGAAATCTTTTATCATCTTTTATTATTTTTTTAAAAAATAATGTTTAAAACTTACTTTTTAAAAGATTTTCCTGAAATTATTAAAATTGTTTTCACAGATAGTTTTTTTAAAACTTTTTTTTGTATTTTTAAAGAAATTTTAAAGACATATCAGAAAAATTTCTTTAGATATCACGTACAAACTGGCATATAATACCCTTTTCGTGTTTTTATTTGTATCTAATATTTTTTTTCACAAGCAAATAAAATCGAAAATTTTATTAGCAATAAAGTTTTTTTTTATTTTTTTTCCTTACGGAATGATAAATGACATGTAAAAAGATAATTTAAAATGAAAAACATATATATCAAACAGGAGAAGAGTAGGAGAGAAAATTATTTGATTTCACTTTTTCCCTCTTCTGATGTAGCTATGCAATTATTACTTTGCTCTTTTCGTCTACAGTTTGTCTTTCCTCCGAAAGATGGCGCAACTCACTTAAATTCCAACATCCAACTGCTTTTTGGTGGAGGCCAAACAGCAATTCAATTTCAGCGAATTAGTTCCATAAGTGCCAACATCATGCCTCAGAGTAAAGTACTTTTGTTTTTATTTCGCCTTTTTCAACTTCTGTTCTATTTATTTATTTTATCAGCTTTCACTTTTTTTCTTTCGATCGCAATTCTTCCTCTATTTGTAACGGTCAGGTTCACTTCAGAATGACTTTTCGTTGTTTTTTGTTCCATCATTTTATCTGGAACCCTTTTACTTTAAGTGTAGATTTGAAAGCCATGGCAGGGGTAAAGGAAGGGGCGGAAAAAAAAAAGGAAAAACATAAAGAAAGGTAAAGGAATAATCTGATTAACTAAAACTGAGGATCTCTGGAAGTTCGACAGAGAATTAATTTTATGGTAGTGGAGTTCGAGTCTGTAAGCAAACGAGCCAAATTTAAGAAAGAGGGTGTGGGGGTAGACGAAGAAGCGAAGTGAATTAAAAAAGCGTGGATTCGGTAGCTAAATTGTTCTTCCATTCCCAAAAGACTATTTATTTGCGGTTCTTATTTAGCTTTTTGAAGGAATATTTCTAGGATTCCTTTTTTTTTCTTCTTTTTTTTTTTAACATTTTGTAAGCAAAGAAGACATTATTCGTGAAAAGAAACATTATTCTGTGGCAATGGTAATAATTTTTAAAATTCATTCATTTCAATAAAAGAACAAAAAAAAAAAATTTTTTTCAAATTTTTTTTTATTTCTTCATTTTTAATGAAAAACTGTTAAAAATTTTTTAATATTATTTTTTCAGAATTTCTATTTTTCGTCAAAAGAAATTGGAATTTAGCTTTTTATCCAAAACGATTCTTTTTAAAAAATGTTATTAATGGTTTTAAAAAATTGTTATTAATATATACTTAGAACTATACTTATTTATCTACAAGGTGTCCCATAAATATTTGGACAAACTTTAAGGGGACGTAGGGGACATTTCAAGGATTCATATTTGCATAGAACCCCGAGGTCCGAAACGCCGTCATTCGGCTCTAGGTGCCGTTGCTCACAGTAGCATATAACGAAGCAGACCTGCAGTCCTTCAGTGATTTGAGCGGCGATCGCCCTCAGAAGAATATGGAGCGTTTCACGAGTACAGTGCTGGCAGATATGCGTCTGATTTATGGATTTTCAGAAGGAAATGCAAGAAAGTCAGAAAGGTTGTATCGGGAAATACACTGACAGAGAGATGCACCGGACCTCCGGATGTTCAGCAATTTGAGTCACAATTTCTGTGAATATGGGTCGTTAGGAGGTATTAGACATAGTGAGGGAAGGCCACAAATAACTTTAACTCCCAGGATGGAAGAAAATGTGTTAGATACTGTTAGAAGTAATTCGAGTGCCAGCGTACGAGCCGTCGCTACTGCTGTTGGAGGATCTCGGAATAGTGTTCATCGTGTTTTGCAACTTGAAGGTTTACTCTCATACCATGGGCATAGAGTACAGTTACTGTCCTTTTCAATCTTTGATCAACAAACATTTTAGATAACCTCAATCTTGTTTCTCTACATTTCTTGTACTTTTCATATTACTTTCCCATGGGATTTCCGACCATGGTTCCTATGCAAATCTGAATCCTTGTGATGTACCCTAGCTTCCCTTAAAGTTTGTCCCAGTATTTATGGGGCATCCTGTTATATCAAAGGTATTGAAATCAGTTAATCTACAATATTCCTTTTACAGTTTATACATGATTACTTACATTTTTTAAAAATTACATTCAGTTTAACTATGGGGAAATAGTTGGAGTTTCTCACAATAAAAAGAGCAGAGTATAAAAACTTGTCATAAGATTAAAAACATATTCTTTAATGAACAAATAAAAAGACCTGCATCCTGCAGAGTGTACAGCTACAGTTGTCCCTTCTTTTTATAAAATACAAACATCCATTCACATTTTACCCGGAAGTGCAACGTACTTTTGATTACAAATGATCTAAATAATAATATTACTCCTCCGAGACAGATTGGGTCCGAACCGGTGCTTTATGAAATTGACAGCATGAGAGCAGAAAGAAGAAGGCCCTAATAGTTAGTTATAAAAGTATTTTTTTTATCTGTGTGTAAAATTGTGTTTCTTCAGAAAAGATAGCTGTGTAGATAAAATTAAAAAGCAAAACTATTAAATATAAATACATAAGTAACAACATAAAGCAAAAAGTGGACCTAGGACCAGTAACATCCACTTCATTTAGTTATAATCATTGTTTTCATTTCTGTCATAGAAAAATCAAAAGTAATTTTTGTGTTGTTTAATCAGTGAGATAATTTATTGACCACTCTAAAATTATTTAAAATTAAAAAAATTTCTTGAGATTATGCCATTTTAATTTAAATACTTAAGAATTTATTAAATGATAGTTAAAAACAACCATAATATAACACATCCAAAAATTTAAGGATTTTTTTAAATCATATTTATTATTTTAAATATAAATTTAGCTTTCTTTATTTCTGTATTCAAAAACTTTGCGATTCTGAGAAAGATTTATAAGTTGCCATGTTACAAAATGAAATCTCAAGGCCAAAATAAATTTATGTTAAATAAAAGAACCGTTTTTTTTACACCTGAAAGGCAACATCGTCGTTGCGTGCTAGACAACGTAACTGTTAAAACTGTTACTATTAGAGCCATTACAGTCACGCTTGCTTTAAATACGCGATGTAAACATTATGAATTATTCTTCTTTTTTCAAACTAGGTGTTGATTAGATAGGCAAGGAAATTTGAAGAATATCTTTGTAAAGAAGATGACAGTTAAAGCGGCCTTTTGACTGTGAAAGAAGCAATGTAATACAAAAAGGGAAATTTTCTTGTTTTGATATCACAGAAAGATTGTAACTTCATGAAAAGCTTGATCTTGGTCTGCCCTATGACTACCCGCTAATCCGAAATGATATAAGATTTTTGAAGTTAACAGGGGAGAGAACCGTTATTTATTTATTGAAAGACTTGCAATCATCGCCAGAATATGGGGGGATGGTTATTTAGGGTATACATTATAGTTCCTTCGACAAAAATAAAATATTTATATTAAATGGTAAACAGTCCAAATATGGAATCAAGACACTAAATTGAAAGTTCCATGGATAAAGCAATGACATATATAAACAAAAAATAATATCACAATGTCCAAAGAACGGAAGACATAGAAACAAATAGATACAAATACATACAAATACACAAAATACAAAGAGAACGCATTATGAAAAACGAGTAATAAACGAATGAAATAATTACAAAGTGAATAATAAGCGAATGACATAAATTCAAAGGGAAAATACAATACAGATCTAAAATGACAAAGGCAGGAAAAAATTACCACTAGAAAGATAAATCAATAAGGATAGTCATTGAGGCATCAATTTTCAAATGAGAATAGTCATTGACGGCTTTGATTACCACATGTTGGCTTGGAGACTCTGGCGCACATTTTCAATCAAGCTATCATCAGCTTAAAATCATTGGAGTTACAACCTGAGTTATGGGCTGGTTTGAAATTTCTTATGTCAGCAAGATACTTTTATTGTTATCACAATATCTTGATCTCAAATTTTTACGACTAGGAACAAAATCCCTTATTTTTTTCATTCATTCAAGGTTTGCTTTTCAACTGGTTAACGCTTGTCCAAAAATTGTTATTCAGCATACAGTAATCCTACATAAGACTCGTCATCCTTGATGAGTCGGAAATTTCTACCGGCAAGCATATTTGAAATATTGTAAGATGTTAAATCCAGTGTCACCCCAAAACAGCATAGAACAGATTGGTTGCCTGCATATTAACCACAGATTGGTTAATATGCATGCAGATCCTTTTAAAAAATGACACCGACATCATAGTGGAAAGGTGTTTGCATACTGGAATATAAAATCTTGGTGATTACAGAAATTATTAAAGTATCGAATTTTTATATGTGAGATGGGTATTCTTATTCTTACCTCAAATTGTATTCTTGAAACTTTAATGAAATGAATATGTGACCTAGAAAAAAACTGTGCCTAAATTTCATTCTTCTAAAAAAATTATTTTCGGTGTTAGGATTTTGTTTTTCAGAAATGCAAACAGTATCAATTTAAAGTTTAAATGACACTAGGATATGTTCATTCTCGTGGAACACTTGAAATATCTATTTCAACTGCATGGTTAATGTTAAAATTTCATAAAAAAGTATGTATTATTTGTGAAATCACTATTAATTATTTTGTGTAATTAGAAATTGTTTCGATTTATTATTCTATTCTTTTGTCTTTGAGTCAAAATATTTTTTCTTATAATGTAGATTTTATTATATTCAAATTAATTGATTTAAAAAAATGTAAAACAAAATTTATTAAACTTCAAGTGTATGATCATTAAAATTTCAGACTCCACTTGGAGTAGAACGATAATTATAAATAAAGATTAAACAGGACTTGTATCTCAAATAGTGGAAAATAACTTTAAACTATATGAATTTCACAGTCTTTCGTTAATATTAATCTTCCCTCGAAAACTATTATAATTCTTTCTCAATGCATCCATCATCCACCTCTTTTATCAAATATTAATGATTGCTCTAACTTCGGTTTCGTATTTTTCCAATCCCTAACTTTTCAAAATTTTCATCAGAACTCATTAAAATTCATAGAGAAAATATTTTCATGAACAGAAATCGATTCAGTTGAAATGATGTAGAGGCGTAGAGCAAAAATTCTAACATAGCCGTTTACTCATTTAATCAGCTTTTAGATTCGAAAACAAACTGATTAAACGGACTAAATTGTTATTATTTACATCCATAATAGTTGTATGATAATGCGCTGATAAATACTAAAGTAATAGGATTTTTTAATTTGTAAAACAATACACTACATATAAATTTAATATTTAATAAAGAAAGAGAAAGAAAAATGTAATTACTAGCAAAACATGTTTTTTTTCAACTCACAAAATATATGGTAAAAACATCTTTGATTTTCCACATAATGGGGCATAGTTTAAAGAGAAATCTTCAGTATTGTGAAAACATTCACACTTTACAGTTATTAAGAGTTTCGGAGTAATACAAGAATAAAAACTAAGAATAAATGGTACGACATGTTTAAGATGAACAGTTTTTTTTAAAAAGGTTATAGTCACTGAATATGATGTAAATGCATACCGGAAAGTTAAAATCCCGTCCGAGTTAAAGCTATCCAAATTAAAAGGACTGGGGATATTAATCGGAGTTAAAACTTTTCTAATTAGTTCTGATAGTTAAGGAATTATATTTTTACCATTATGAATAATTTTATAGAAAATCATCTTAATAATTAAAGTTACGGTCAGAATTAGGTTTTTTAAGGGATTTTTTTCTTTTCTCCTATACGACGTTACAAAGAAAATTAATGTAATAAGTAGAAAATTCAACCACAAAATTTGCTATAATCTCTATATTCTGATACCTCTGAGAGCGGGGAAAACAGTTTTCTTTTAATTACATCTGTTTGTCTGCCACTTTGTTTATCTATGAGTACGATAAATCAAGAATGGTTTGAACTTGGCAGTAGAAATTTGTCCAGTAGTTCATTTCACCAATTTTAAGATTTATAATACATTTCATTTATAGAAAGTTATAGGTTACAAAACGTAAAATTCAGGTGAAAGTTGTTTTAACTCTAGAATTGTAGTTTAATATGAATTTTGGACTTGCACCTATTGTAAAATTGTTGGCGTTTAATAAGTATATATATGCGTTTGTAAACGCTATACAAATGAAATGGTTTAGAGAAATAAAAATGATACGCAGATTTGTAACTCAAATAATTATTCTATAACACCTTTTGACTTCAATCAGTTGGAAAAAACATTCAAAATGCTTATCCCGATTTCTTCATTATTTTACGAAGTACACAACATTTGGGAACATTTTCACCCTCCACTAAAGTTTATGCACAGAAAAAAATGTTCCTTTTGTTTTGGCACTTTTTCAAATGGATATGGTTTCTGATTCTAATGGTGATTAAAATGAGAGCATTCACTATTTTATAACATCATTCACTATCTTGTAAAGGCACCAAACTGTCATGCGTGGGTAGGGTTAGTAACATTCATTAGAGAGTGCATCAAAAGATTTGGTGAAGAATAACCAGCCCTTATTATATAAGAAAAGGCAGCAGCAGTAGCAGCAGGAAGTGAAATTTTCTTATATTTTCTTTTCTTATTTTTGAAAATTATTTATCATATTGGATCTGAATTATATTTTCTCTTCAAAACCTATCCGACCATAGATGCCCTTTTCCAAATTAAACACCAAATCTTTCGAATCGAAAATTGTAAACTGAAAATTTCCCATTTATTGTTCCATATTTTACAGCCACCGTTGAAGTGGCCCTTGCATTGAATCTGTTTACTTCCTGATTTGAATGATAATGCAGCACTACACTAAAAGAAAAACAGAAAAAGATAAAGAGGATAGTTAGACTTATCCGTAAAACTTAAAACGGATTTGCGTTTGATGGTTAAAAATGGATCCGTAAAAAGGATTTTTTAAAAATATTTAATTTTGTTAATAACAATTGTCTCAACTAGATATTTTCTTATGAAAAGTTAACTTAATTCAGTATTGCTATGTATATAGGGGGATTTGAAAAAGTTGAGCCTATTATGAACAAGCATAGCCCTCGTCAAACCAATCAACATTCTGAATGGCAAGGAAGACCAACAAGAGATTAAAATAACAAATAATTTCAGTATTCTTTGTATATAGGGTGATTTGAAGAAGTTAAGCCAATTGTGAATAAACATTTGTGCTCGTCAAACGAATCAACTCTTTGAATGGCAAGGAAGACAAACAGGAGATTAAAATAGCAAAGAAGTAGTTAATTCATACTTATTATAAAAGTGTTAAATTGTAGAACCATCAATTTTTGCACACCTCACATGGCAAAAGTATGATGGATTAATACTGTCGAATATATAAGGTTTCTTCTGGATTTTGGTGCAGCAACTGCATATATGGCCCAAGGGGCGTTAAGTAGATCCAGTATCTATCTAAACAAAAAGAATTAAAAATGATAAATTGTTTCTTGCGTACCATTTCTATGCTTTTTCCTCATTTCATCATATTCAAAATTTTGTTCTACCATTTTTCGTTTTGGATTCAACGCAAACTCTGGAGGCTTGTTTAATCACACCTATCTTTCACTAATCACCCTCTATAATTTCTTCTTTGTATTTTCCTATTGAAATCCTTTATTTAAGATTTCTAATAAGGAAGTTAGAATTAAAACATTTTTTGCAAATGTAGCATTATAGAAAAAATATTTCTAATAGTATGAATCTTGGACTTGGGAAATAGCATTTCACAATACTAGAAACAATTTCCCATCCACAAAACTATAAAAAAATTAAAAGAAAACCATAGGAAAAAAAAGAAATCTCCATTTTTTGCCATAAAATTCTCTAAAGTCATTATATGCACGGTTCACATGAAATACTTTTGGAAAACCACCAGAGATGATGAAATATTACATTAAGAAAAGGAGAAATTTTGAAAGAATAAAATTTGAAGAATAAAACTGTGAAAATCACAAAAGTATACGGAAAAATGTGAACATTTGATGAGAAAGAAAAAAAAAGAAACAGGTAGAAATTATTTTTTCAAAAGCACAAAAAGTGAGATGATTTGATAAGTAAGAAAATAAAGAAACCAGCAGAAATCATTGTTTCAGTAGCACAAAAATGAGAACATTTGATGAGAAAGAAAATAAAGAAACCAGTAGAAATTATTCAGGAGCACAGGTCAATACAAAAAAGCAACAACCTTGCAACGTTTTATAGAAATTGTGCCCGTGTGCGACATTTAATGGCTAGCAGATAAGTTCGAAAATCTCGAGTCTTTCCATTCCAGCGAACTTAATTCTGGGCATCATATCTGTTTTGTGTACTAACATTTCATAATCAGAAGACTTATGGTGACTCAGGTAATTCAAAAGGCCCAGGAATGCTTAGTCGGCTATGTCAGAACTATCTTTTTGGGTGGGTTGTATCTTGGTGGATGCGGAAGGCATGGAGCAAAAAGTTATGAACCACTGTTCGCGAATTACATTTCGTATTTCGAATGCAAGGAGAATCAGCCTTGTTTCAAAATGTTTCTGTCTTCACAAATAAAATAGACAACCAACTATTGATGTTGGCAATTTGACTCTTATTGATATCACACACATTAGATGCATTTAGGGATATTCAGATCTCATCAACATTTGCATTTCCATGTTCCCCTATATTATTTACGCATCTTGATGTTTATAATCACCTCTCCGAGTTTGTCAGGGGAATTCATATCTGCTCTATGGTCTGATTAAATTGAAGGTTGTGTATTTATGCAGCAATTTATATTTATATTCATTTCGGTTCATATTAGAATTGGTAATTAATAAGCTTCACGATTGAGATAGAAATTTTATACATAATTTAAATAATGCTTTATTGAATAAGGTTTATAGTTTATACGTTCTGCTTATTTTATTCTATTATTCATTTTTGTGTATGACTTTACCGTTCTG
Organism: Argiope trifasciata; assembly: GCA_026543055.1. Lineage (NCBI taxonomy): Eukaryota > Metazoa > Arthropoda > Arachnida > Araneae > Araneidae > Argiope > Argiope trifasciata. The sequence continues at coordinate 3,216,028 of JAPMOQ010008526.1, read as the reverse complement.
TTTCACCCTTTCTGCTATAATTCCTAGTGAAACTTGTAATTATCATGACCTCTAGCTTTTGGATTCGAATATGGGGGGGATTATTGTAACTCATTATAACAAATATCACATTATTATAACTATTATTATTATAAATGTAATCATTTATTATTAACAAATTAATAATATAATATTTTATTACCATTAATTATTATTTAAATTAAATTAGTTAATAAGTAATTAACTATTAATATTATGATATTTTACTAACAAAAAATGATATAAAGAATTACAGAATCTAAAAAGTGGCTTACTTTTATTATGAAATGGATTTTTTAATAATATGAAATGAAGCTTATTTTGAGCTTAAAGCTTGTTATATGTTAAAAATATCCAATGTTTTCGAAACCTTCCATTATTTAATATACACCAATTTATTCCCATTAGAATTGATATTATTTATTAGAAAAAGAAAATCATTGAACACTAATATTTTTATTGTTCGAGTCTAGAATTCTTTTTTTCCGCCATTCTTTAAAAATGCATTCGACATTTAAAATTGTGTTTCGTGATTTTTTTTTGTCTCAATAATCTATGAATAAGGATAATTTAATTCCATTTAACTTGTGCATCATATTATCAATAAAGCCTATTAATTTATTATGTTCTTATGAAGTAAGATTGCATTTGTAATTCAATTCGCACTATTTTCGAAGTTCATAATTTGTATAAATTACAACAATTTACGCGCTTTAAATAGTTCTTAATCGTACTTATCTGAAAAGACATAACCATTTAAAAGTCATTCCAAAAGAAAATAACAGCTTCCTTTCAATGCCGGAGTCTGAAGATTTCGGCACTTATCCTTCTAGGAATGAAAGAAGAAAGAAAAAAAGATGAATAGATGCCTGATCAATGCACAGCCGTTATAGCTTCTTTCAAAAAATCCTCCACAGCGGAGCCCGATGCTTACATTGGACAGTTCGTAATTCGAAATAAATGACCCAAAGACGCAAATGGACCTTAATGGTAACAGAAAGCCAAACTTAAGACTCGAAACAAAGCGGGGGAGAAATAGAAAGCTGAATTATCGAAGAACCTCCTTTGAGAGAAAAAATGGCGGTTAGGCCTACTCAAGTGCTAAAACTCCATTTATTGCTGGTGGATCCCTTGTTGGTAAACTAAACGAAGCAAGATGATTGGGTGGGAAAAAAATTCCACTAATTTAACATCGTCTCGTCCACGTCGTTCTTTTTTCTGTCTTCTTCAGTTGATGGGGGCTTTATTTCTAGTTTAATCGGATCTTCGCCTGGAGGCACGGGCTTCTCTTTCTTTTGGACATAGTAACGTTTTTATTTGTTCTTTGCAATGGGAGAAAAGAAACATTTCAGGTCTCCGAGGAACTTTTAACTATGATTTATATTTTGTTGTATTTGGATCGAAGTTTAGAGAACACAGATGATTTAAAATTGAAAAAAAGAAAAGAAAAATGTTTATTGCAATCTATTATTATTACATCGATTTTTCAAATTTTTTTGTTATTTCGAATCATATTGTGTTTTTGTTTACTCTGTAACTGTATTCATGAAACTTAAGGTACTATATTTTCAAACACCTTAATTTGTGTTATTTTCAATTTTATATTCTTTTTTAAAGTTTAGGACAACTGAAGAGAACTATATTATGAATATTTTACCTGCACCGCTTTGCTCAGTCATTTTCTCTGAAGAGTGATTATGTTATTGAAATGTACTTTAATAAAAGTTCAATACATTTAAAAGGTATGTCATTTGTAATTTGCCAAAAATCCCTTTTACAATAAATGTGGTTTTAGATTAGCAATATTCTGCCCAGTTTCATCAATGTCCAATGCTGCATCAGCACAAAGACTCTATTAGGATAAGCCTCGAAGTTTGGAACTTCACATTTTAGATGATGCTGAAGCTTGAAGCGGTAACCCTTGTAATGACATTTGCACCACTTCAGTAGGAGTACATTTGGCCCTTTAGATCAGCAGTTGCAAGTACCAGGTCCACTTACATTGTGGATCTTTCATTGAATAGAGTACTGAAGATGAACATTCTATACCTGTGACCTAGACCTTACTATAGTTACTATGACTGTTTTTTCAAAATGAGAAGCATGGAAATGTGTACCACAGCTTTATCTGTAATTTCGTAGCCCTTAGATGTAATATAAGAATTATTTTAAACTTAACTGAAATAATAAATCAAGAAAACGTTTTATTTCAACACATTTTTTTGTGTTGTTTCAGATTTGTATATAATTTAATTAATGATTATTCACCTATTTCTCGTATGTCCAGAATAAAAGAAATTTTAAGTACCTGTACGTTCTGGATGATATTATACTATTTTAATTTTTTAATAATTTAAAGTATCAATTGATTTAATTTTGTAAAAAGTATAGTATTAGATGAAATAATTGTGTCCTAATTTAGGGATTATTATAATTTATTTTGCATTTCGTTGTGTGTCAGTATTTTTGCAAGTGTATAATTTTATATGGCTCATTATGTAAGTTTTAAAAATAATTTATAATTAGTCAATCTCATTTGCAAGAAGATTTCCAGATACTTCAATATGTTCTAATCTTTTCAGGGACTGCTGGAAATTGAGAACACGGATTTCGATTTGTTATTGAAATAATATATACCTAAAGCTTGCAGAATATGATAATTATTCATTTGCATGGCACACATTTTATTCTTTAGTAGCAACATTTAGAGAGCCCTGGCTAAAAGTAAGCAACTGTTAACACGTTGATTGCCAACGACGAGATAACTCGTAGATTGTGTTCTTTTCCAGGACGCCAACTACGAGTGATCTCGTACTGTGTTTACTTGCCGTTTCTGTGCAGCTACGAATCAACTCGAAGTATATCAGTACTCATATCGATAGCTGGTTTTTGGGAAAAGAACAAAAAAAATCAATGCTGGTTTGCATAAATAGGAAACTGATTAAAAAACGAACAAAAAATATAATTATAAAAATTGATTCAAATTAGTTAATGTCATTTTAGACTAGATTTCTAAAAATTGCCGTGACATTCAACGTGTTAATAACTCTGCTCATATAATAGAGTTGACGCTTTTATTAAAGAAAGATTTATATTTGCATTTAGCGATTTCTCTGAAGCAAAATGCAGCAAAGGGGATTCAAACCAGAACTAAATTCTTGGGTCCACTTCTTACAGGAAACTGTGATGGATTAATCAATGGCAGTTATTTTACAATTGATATTTATACCCTTGACAACTTTTTACAGTGCGGAACTTCCAGATCTCTATCTTGGAAGAAATTCAGGCTGGCTAATTCAGAAGAATTATAGGGTAAGTACACCGAAATGACAGAATTGATATTTATACCCTTGTTTCTATTTTACAGTGCATGACTTCCAGATCTCTATCTTGGAAGAAATTCAGGCTGTCTAAATCAGGAAAATTAAAGGCTGACTACACCGATCCTCCAGAAGTCAGTTCGGAAAGACTTGAATGACCGGAAGAATATGACAGCAACACTGACGAGAAATGTGATTGAGTCATAAGGTCCACCATTGTTCACGGCACAACAGTTCCCTGAGAATGTACATTTTTTCATCTATAAGAGGAGCCAGAATAGCATCTTTATGTGCACCCACGGGGGAAACAAGAAAAAATCCCCATCCTGAAAGTTTCTCATCTTCAATTAAGGTGCTTCGCGGCGGTACATCAAATTTAGAAAAAAAAAAATTAAAATCTTCTCTCTGTTCTATACAGAAAAGTTTATACGCAAAACAGCTTAAAATATCTTATAGACACAAATATTTTGACACCTTACAAATAAATGAAGTATATCTGATACATATCTTTCAAAGCACCATTGAAGCAAATGAAATGTGTGATATGACGGCAATTAATTTCTCCCTGACAGGATGCAATGACATAGTGATTTATTAATGTTAATTTTCCTTTTTTTTCATTCTTAATTTATGGTTGACACTTGTTAACTGATTATGTCACTAATTATGGTAGGAGGGGCAGTTATCCATCTTCACTCAGAAGAGATCCATTCCATCTGTCTGCCGAACCAGAAGAGGATAGATTTCTTTTTGCATATATAATTAGATTGGTTAACTTAATAGGCAAATATAATGATTCGATGCGTTAAAAGAATTCTTTATGAACACTGCCCTCTGCTTTATTTTAAGCAGACAGTAAGGAATTTTATGTAAACCTAGAAGCATTTAATTTATCTCTATAAATAAAAGTGAATGTTCGTCTGTATATCTCTTATGCCTTCTTAAACCGTTCATCCGATTGCGATGAAACTTGGTCAGCTATATTGTTTACACCTACGGGATGGTTATAGGGATATTACAATTATCTAAAATTAAATAAAATTTTTTTAATCTCAACCACATTTACATACCAAAGTTTAATCTCCAGATAACCAGCGGAGGAAGTAAATTCTGTAGGAATGCTAAATCCAAGTAAAAAGTTAGTATTTTGTAGCTAAAGTACATAAATGTCATGCAAGTAATTTTCAGAGGTAACAACTTTATTACAGATTATGCTAGAAAGCGCTGGGAAGACCAATACTGGGTTTTCAAATTTTAATTAAATTTTAGCCTTTTTCGTAGTAATTGCCAAAAATATTGTTGTACAAATAATTTTGCGTCATCTTAAAAATTATCTTTTCAACTTTATTAACGATTTTATGGTATAAATATAATTTCTATGCTTAATCAATTTTAAAAGAAAATATTTTAATCACATTTTCTAAAATTGAATTTCAATAACGGTTTAACCAATCACGAGATACAATAAATATTTCTTTCATAATTATTTTGAAAGAACACCAAATTTTACAAGCTAAAAGAATACACAAATCTAATATATAAAAATGAATATTTGTTAGTTCGTATTTTATATGCTGTCGTAACCGTTCATCCTATTTTGATAAAACATTCCCAAATCAATGATTGATTTCACTCATTAATATTTTTTTTGGTGTCATCAACGCGCCGGGTACCCGCAATTGTCAGATATAAACTTCAATAAGTTTTTATTTGATATTAATCAACATTTGCAACGGCTAAAAACATTTAATTATCTGGATATACTGTCTACTTTATTTTTTTATGCATTTTAATCAAGTAGTAAGCAGTCTCGTATAAAACACAAAGAGATATTGAATCACAAATCATAATTATCATCAAACTGTTATCAAATATTAATCAAGATATGTCCTATTAAAGAAGGAATGAAAAAATTAACTTAAATAGATTTTTGAAGAAAAAATAAAAAAGATTTTAAATAAAGATTCATTAATAAAATATGATGATACATGATATAGAATTCCACATGTGCTTTACAATTTTTTTCTCAAAACTCTTACAGAACTCTCACATCTACTTTATTTTCTATACACATTATTATTACACATTTCTTTATTTCCATATACATATGTACGAAGTCTTATACAACACCTAGAAATATTGAGTCACAGATAGTAATTAGCAATAAATTTTATACCAGATTGCAGTCATTTGTACTATTACTAACGAATGAAAAAAAAATTCTTTTATCGATTTTGCAAGAGAAAAGAGGATACATTTTAAATAAACATTTATTGATAATATATGCTAATGCATGGTATAGAATTACATAAATGCTTCTCAAAAAATCCATATAAATTTATAAAAATCATGCTTAATGAGAGTCCAAGTTTTACGATTCACGATTATTCAAAAAAAAAAAAAAAATCCCGTTTAATGGTGTATTTATGTAACTATTTTTTTTAATTATTGACAAAAATAATTATAAGTTGACATCAATCAACGGAGTAACTCTTTTTGCAGAATATATAGGGAGTACATTAATTTTTAAATCATTAATTATATATAATAATCGATTATGATTTGTATTTAATTATTAAGAAATTCACGAGTAACAGTATGAAATTGAACAGTAGAAACAGTAACAGTACAGTAGAAAATTTCTCTTGAATTGAGAACAATGTAACATTCTAAATTAAGACAAAAAAATGAAAAGGAATTTCTAAATATCGTTCACACAGTTTTTTATAGAATAAAAAGACGCAGAAAATTGTTTTGAATAGGTGAGAAAAAGAAGAACCTGAAAAAATTATTGAAAATAAGACTATTATCTTTGATAAACAACAAATCCAATATGTTTTGTAGTTTTCAACCTACACAGAATTTTTTATTTAGTATTCAGCTGTAACTGAGTAAAATTATAACAGTTATATTTTCCATAAATTATAATAAGTATATACAAGGTGGTCAGAGAATAAGCCCTGCTTTCAAAATGAAATATCTCTACAAAAAAGATCGATAGAATTATGCGGTAAACTGTATGTTTATTAGCAAAACTGTAAAAATTGTGTACAAAAGTTAGAAAATTTAGTTGCAAAACTCGTTAACAGATGGCGTTCAGAGCTGAAAACTCTTTCTCAAAATAATAATAATAATAATAAATAAAGTGACACAGTCTTTGCAATCAAAATACGATTTTTTCAAAATGTTCACCGTTCGAAACAATGATGTGGCGTAATCGAATAATGAAATTTGACACCACGTCTTGAAATGTCTCAACGGAAATGGAATCACATGTAACACCAATCAACCATTCAAACTCATCTACAGTAACAGGAGTGTATCTATAGACAGTGTCTTTCAATGCTCCCCACAGAAAGAAGTCACAAGGAGTCAGATCGGGAGTCATTTTTCATTTTTGACGTCACACTGAAAGCGTCTATGGCCATTGTGATTATCTATGGCCATTGATTGTCATGTCATTACCTATGCCATTGTGATAATCTGTGGTCAATAGTTAACAGATGGCCATAGTCTATGGCCATCTGTTAACGATTTTCGTAACTAAATTTTCTAAACCTTTGTACAGCTTTTTACAGTTTTGCTAATAAACGTACCGTTTAAGGCATCATTCAATCGATCTTTGTTGTAGAGACATTTAATTTTAAAATCAAGGCTTATTCACTGATCACCCCTGCATTTTGTCTTTATTTTAAGGAGGAATGAAAGAAAAAAACATATCTATAGGTTGCTCAAAAGTCTTTTTCTAAATTGTTTGTCACTATGAATTCAAAATATTAAAACTGATTGCTTACAAAATAATAATTTCATTAAAACTTGCTTATACTCTAATGAAAAGTAAAATATTTCAAAAAAGAAGCTTTATATGTGCATTCACCAGTTTAATGGTCATTAAAAATATATTTATATCCTAAAATCTTTAATATAGATGAAAAGAAAAATTCTTGAAAACTAAGATGTTGCCAAATTATTTGTAATATAATATTCTCTGCAGTTATTGCAAATACCCCCCAGATAATTTAAATAAATGTTAAGCTAAAATTACAAAATTTTACGATTGATTCGCCTAAAACATTCTCGCACAATCTTTATCACCTTAGAGTAAGACTTACATTGCATTTACGTACTATAGCGAAGAAATATTAACGTGCAGTTTGAATTTAGCCTCTTTACGGTAACTGTAGCGTCTTATTGGCGAGTTATTTAGTGGTCAATGCTTGGTTAATAGATGCGGTCAATGGATCCGAGGATATTTTTTTCATATTAGTTGACTTTAATACGTCTACAACCATCTTGTAAGTGCAAGTAATAAGTAGTCAAAATTTTGTCGAAATGAGATGAGCAGCGCATAAGAGAAATGCAGACAAACAATCATTTTTATTTATATGGATGGCACCTTGTTTTCATATTTTTGATTTCGAAACACACACCATTAAACTAACGTGATTATTCAGTATATAATTAAATTAGTGAAATTAAAACTACAAAATGGATTAAATATATTTTTTAATATTTACGCTCAATTTATACTATTATCGTATTCAATTTATGCCCCATTTAATGAATTAAGCTAATTTACTTTTCATGCACTTTTCAAAGCCTAAGAAATTTAGAAAATATTCATCCAGTGTCTTTAAACATTTTAAATTCCCCCAGAAATGATCCTGCTGATAAAATACAAAAGAATGGAGTCATCTTCCTTTGAAAGTGACGTAAAATACACGAATGATTAAAGAGCTTCATGCCACTATTAAACTAAAACATCCAGTTTATTTTCTTAAAAATAAAGCTTCACAATCTAACCCACGATAACCCATAATTTCAATGATGGAGTGAACGAGAGAGTGAAGTTTCTTGTCTCTGTAAACATCGATAACCCTAATCTGCAGACCGCAGCCATGAAAGCTTCACCTCCGAAGCCAATCATTTTTTTTTCCATCGATGATCTCGAAAGAAACCGCTTAAAGGCTAACCGAGATGAAATGTAGCATAATTAGATGGGGAAAAGGCTATGAAAATCTTGTTTAAAATTTATGGGTTTCTGGCTTGGAAGGAAAGTGCACGAGATCTGTTTTCAGGTTTCGTGGTAATATGGAAGAACGAATATTAACAAATTCTTTTTCGAATTCATAGATCAATTTTTTTGTCATCCAAAAAATTATTTGAATTAAGTCAGATATGTAAGAAATATTTTATTCATAGAAAATCCTTTTTTATTATTTTATAGCTGAATCAATAGTGGGATTTAGACGCAGTTGATAATCTTTCATAAGGAAGTTAAGTTTGCAATTTTAAAGAACAAATTTTAATGAAACGTTTGAAGGTGTCAAAAATACTGAATGTATTCTATGATAGATATTTTATGATATTTTCTTCATAAAATTATTACATGTTTCATTTTCTAAAATTTTTTATTTTAATGTAAATGGTCTGAAATAGAAAGCGTTTGCATTCAATGCATTTTTCTGCAACAAACTATAAATTTTGGTTCGTTTAACAACCTGGAGCCTCAAATTCAGAAGAATGAAGTTGGTTTCCTATTGTTTAGTTATATCTAATAACAGCGTTTAAAATAATTGAAGAATCTCTAACGATGTATTTCTGCACTATTCCTAATCATATACTCTATACTCCTGTTTGCAAAAAAAAAAAAAGATCATTATAAGCTAGAAAAATTAGGAAACAGTTTCCTTGACCATTCATATATTTATTTGTATCGAGCTACACCATATTTTTATGAAACTTTCAATCAGCAATTCTATTTCATGTTTTCGAATGTTTTTTTCAAGAAAATAAACATTGTTTACTTTATGAACTGTTAATTTCAGAAGAAATTCACTGGTTTTCCTCGTCATTGTAAATAAATAAATTTTCTCTGATGTTCCTCGTGAACTGCTTATCACTAACATTCCACTTGAGTGTCTATCTTTCTTGACTGAAAAGCAAAAATAAATATTTCCTGCATAACTTTCGAGACTACGGGAATGCTCTGCCACCTAGGGTTGGGAAGGGGAAATATTCCCGACTTTATTCCCGTCGTGTTAGTTTTTCGATACCAGATAGTACTGAATTCCCTTGGAGTACACTAAACTTTTATTGTTTAGGAAAATAATTTCTGATGGTGCTATAATTACTACAAAGACCATGTTTCCTCTTAAAACCGCATTATATGAATAAATGTAATGGTTTTCTGAGTGCAGCAGCTGGAACGTGGATTCATATTATAGAAGCAAGTTACATTCATGATAAACTATGACAGCGAATGATTTATGTTTAGTTTAATTTCCTTTTTTTCATCATTGTGGTTACTTTGTACAATATTAGAGATTATAATACCGGATTATACCAAAGATAACATACAGTAGAATGACTTGGCTCTTGCATTTGAAACGTCATATGAAATCAAGATATTTAATCAAGTTTTTTTGTTGTAGTAAAATAAAGCAATTCACTCTCAAACGGAATCAACCATATGGAAAATAATATATTTTGTTTTACAATGTAATTAACATAGTGGGAGTTTGATCAATTATATATTAATGGCGTGTTAGTTTTTCGATACAAGATAGTACTGACTTCACTTGGAATAATCACTAAAATCTCGTTTGGGATAATAAATTTTGAGGGTGCAATAATCACCCCAAAGACCTTTTTTCCTCTTAAAACCATACAATATAAATAAATAAATGTATGAATTTAATGATAATGAGAGCAGAAATAAAAGAATGTATAATCCAATGATTATCGATGAAATTGTTCATAGTAATCAACATTTGATTACTATGAAATGAAATAGAACTTTTAAACTTTTATATCAACCTTTTCTCTTTATGAAGATATATTGAGATTTCATTTAGATTATATTTCAATCTAAAAGTTAACATTTCTTAAAAATAATTAGTAGTAATTTTTATCATGACTTTTGTCAGCATATCTTTGAAAAACATAATTACCCATTATAATAAAATAAAAATACCAGTAAAAAAATTAAATAGGAATACTAGCTTTGCTGATGCAATTTTCAAGGCTTTTGGAATTTCTATCTTTGTAATATTAGTAAATAATCCCGTTTTTTTAAAAAAAACTCGTGTTAAATATGTTACTGAACCTATGAGATTGTGTCTTTTTTTTGCTTTGAGTATTTCATCGATTTATAAAATATACCACAGAAATAAAAGACTTCTTTTGTAATGTTACTTTGTCCCTTTCTTTCTTAAACTAGTTAATATTTCTTTATTTCTTTCGTTCTTAAATTTAAAAAAAAAGTTGCATTTTGTACAATGTCATTAACTGAAATTATTTATAAGCTAGATTATGAAAATATACTTAAAAAAAGTAATTTCGAATACAAATAAAAAAGTAAATGGTGAAATAACAAAAGAATATTACGAATAACAAAATTAAATAATTTAAAGTAATCATTTGTGTTCGTTTTGATGTAAATTTCTTTTCCATTTTAATTCAATTCCTGGTGAATAAAATACTTTACTGCCTAATAATAAAAGACAAAATTAAGGGAACACATTTCAATTACAAATTTTTTTCGATAATTCCATTAATACTGTTTCGCAGTTTTATTCCCAGAAGAAATAAAGGCAGAGGCGATTAAAATTTGACGAATGAAAAGAAAATTTTAATTAAAATGAATAAAAAACATTTTAAATAAAGTGTAACTTGAAAAAAAAATGAAACATTACATTTGATCAATATCAAATAAAACATATCAACTTTTCAAATAAAACATATAAACTTAATACAATGATCTTGATTGAATAAAATATTTTAGTTTAAAAAATAACTTCAAATAAAAAAAACCCATTAACAATTGCAAAGATTATATTTTTCTTGTACTTGTATTAGAGCTGAAAAATTATTATGACTTTTTTTAGAACCAAAGAAATATTTCAAGTATCATATATGCTTTTAAACAATCGATATTCAAGGGAATAAAATCTCTCTTTTTTTTTTAAACTAGATTATTTGTATATCTTATGTTTCTTAATTTTGAAGAGAAAGAAATTTCTTTCCAGCTTTTATATTTAAAAAAATCAAACTTTATAAAAGTTTTTTATTTTCAGGGAGAAGTGTCATTGCTTTTGATGTGTACAAATATTTGAAATAATATGATTACTATTAAAAATATGATTTTGAAGTTTTTAATATAGTTTTAATAAAGAACATATTTATTTTTTTCCTAAAATTCTATATTGATAATTTCCATGAATCACTATTTTCTCTGATTATATATTGAATGTTTTTTTTTTAAATAGGAACCAAGCTAGGAAGGAAATTGATTGATTAATTTAAATTTAAAAACATTTCTTCTATTTTATTTTAAATGTTTGATTGTATATAAATTGTATTCCGGAAACATACTACGAAAACATGCATCCTCTCTTCATGACGTTAAAAGTGTTTTGTCATTTTAAATAACTTATTTTAATTTCTTAAAATGGATTTAAATTTTATAGGAAAACTGTTAAATGCTATCTATTTCAGCTAGTGAACATCAATACATTTGATTCATCATATCCACCGGCAATTTTTAACTGTCTTTGATTTAATTTATATTGTAATGAATAAGTTTTAATTAAGAGTATTTACTATGTGTTAGACAGCTCTTTTATTTACTTAGGCATTGAAAAATAATATACTTAACATCTTACATTTCTCTAAAGGAATTATCTAATACATAGGGATCTGCAGGAAAATAACTTTATTAAATATTGATCATATCATAATGTTTAGTAAAAAATTGAGTCATTTCAGATGGACAGTAAAAGAACGATTCTCATGACAGCTTACATTTAACTGCCGATCAAAACTAGTTGGCTTTAGATAAGGAACATCTACTTTTCACTGATCAAGGAGCTTTTTTCAATTCTTTTCCAACTTAATGTAGAAATTCGATGCCTATATTAGCTGTGAAGTTAAAAGCATTCTTTATTGAAAAGTCAGCTCTTTTATTTTTAAGGATGCCATATTTTTCTCTTATCTTAGTGAACAAAATTACCAACTGATGATCTTTAAAAGTCAGTAGGATTTCTAAGGTTCTCAACCACAGATGTTCCTTTGTTGTTGATACATTTTTTTCTGAAAATTGAGAAGAAAGAGAATTATATCATAATAAATATTTTGATGAAATAGTTCAACTTTACAGAAACTAACACAAAAGGTCAAAGCGCAGTAATATTGCTTGGAAAATAGTGTATTGGAGAGTAGTGTAGTCATGAACTCGAAATTGTTAACACACGGATTTCTCAATCATCTACATAGACAAGGGTATCTTTTCTTTGATAAATTTTCATTTTGTCTAAATTGTTCGTTACCTTTATGTCTAAAATAGTTCAAAATGAATGTGAGCTCAATAAACCTTCCTCAAATGTTCTCAGTCAATTATTATTAAAAATAATCAATGTTGACATTTTGATAAATCTTCCCATTTTAGAACTTATTAAAGTCCAAATAAAAAAAATATTGTTGGTCTTTTTAGTATTTATGAATAAAATATATCACTAATAAAAAGATTAATTTATGATCCAGATAAAGCAAAAAAGAAATAAAGAATAATTTGTGATCCATATCAATCAAAACAAGCTAAATAAATAATTAGTATTTGGTTATTTTACATAGAAAAGGCTAAATTCTCTAAAATATTGGACACAATTTAAAATTTTTTTATATATTGCTCTTCGCACTTGTGAACTCAATAGATAACTCCAGAAAACAATGCCCTCTGATAAAATTTTCCTCCTATTTTATTACTAGGTATGCAGATATGGTTCAAATTTTAGACCAACTAGGCCTCAACTAGTTGAATCAAAACTGGTAGATAAATGAGTTAATTTCGAATCTCCTGAATTTTCTAAGTCCATTTATGAAAAGATTATTTTCTTGTCAATTTATCTAGTTCATGTATATCAACAGGACTTCTAAAAAAAGACTGATAAATGATGTTTGGAAAGAGCTTGATGTCAGATTTCTAGGATGAAAATCAGATGAAATGAGATGATAAAATTTTGATCCTTCAGATGAAATTGTGGTCATTATCAATCAATAGGAAAATAACTAATTCTTTTCCTTATAAAATATAATATAAATCTAGATCTCAATTAAACGATAATGTTGATCACAAAATGATGCAAAATGCATCATTTTGTGTTCAGCATTCACCATCTAGAAATCTGAAATGAGAACAATAAATTTATGTCCCTGAAAATTTACATTACTTCATCTTTGCACTGAATAAAAACTTATAATTTCAGAAGCCAGTTTAAGTGGTGTACTTAAAACATAATTACTACTTTGTATAACAATAACCGGAAAGGAATTTCGCAGTGTGACAATAATAAGAGAAGGTAAACTATGAAATAAAATAATCCCCAAGTTTACAAAACTCTAATCTAAGTCATCGCAGCATGATTGTGTTTTCAGCTTAAATCATGTATCTGGTCTTAGCTGATTGCATTAGCACTGAAATTTGTGTGAACCAATATAGAGATTATGCAAATTTGCAAAAATAAATAAATCTGAAAACCTTAAAATGATTCAAAGTTAATGAGCGTGGAAATGAAATTCAGCTTTCTGATTTATGTCACAAAGTTAAGTTAAAATTTTTTAACAACATCGGAATTTGCAACCTCACATGAGTAAAAGATTTCATGAAATAATGACATTAATTTCCCTTTATTTACAGGCTGAAGGGAGTGTCATAAATCGTGTTTAAGATTTATTTGTATAATTTAATAAAGTTAGCAAAAAATTCAACGGAAACAAAATTTTTCCAGAAAATTCCGAATTTAGTATTCAGGTTTTGAATTCCAAATTTTATGTAACCAGTTTATTAAATTTGGAACTCAGAATCTTATAAAACCAGTTTTGTGCTATAATTATTAACCAAAATTAAGTAATAACGATGTTGAAATTTTTAATAATGTTTTTATTCATTCAAGAGCTTTTCTTAAAACTTCAAATTAAAAAAAAA
>JAPMOQ010008526.1:3157705-3193519 GCA_026543055.1 Argiope trifasciata | reverse complement strand
TATATATATATATGTGTATGTATATATATATATATAATTCGAGAAGGAATAGAGACTCACAAATAATTGCTAGAAATAAATTAAACGTTATATTAGTATATATAATCAAAAGTTTTAGATAAACGGTCGTATTAATACGAAGGTCACGATGATCGGAAATTCACTCCGTTTTAAATACGTAATATTGAGAAAATTTGTGACCTTTAATTGAAAAAAATACCCTTCTTTTTCACGATATAATTTAGAAAATATATGAAATATGAACTGATTATATTTCTTATCATTTGACATAATGGAATCTCAACTACTAATAATTTAAGCATGATAAAAATTCATTCAGAATTCATCCTTTCGCATAGACGTACTTAAAATAATGTTCATCAGATTTGTTACATCAAATGTTGGAGAATATAATAAACAAAATGATAATATTTACAAAATAAAATAAATAAAAAATAGAAATTTTCAAATTAAAACCTTCACTTTAATTTTGTAGCAACATTGAGAAATATATTTTTATGCATGTGCTGTAATTGTGCATAGCAAGAAACAGAGCTCAATAAATTAAAATATGACAATGATTTAAATCATATACAAGAGCTCATGAACATAATGTATTTAACTTGAAAGTTTTAGATTTTAGGTGTATCTGAAATTAATTACAAACTTTTGTGGTACAAATGACCCTTGTCTTTATCAACTGAGATAACTCTTCAAATAAATAAATAAAAACGATGGTTTATCTATGGTTCCAGATTTCATTCTAACATAAAAATATGTTAGAAGGACTTTTCTCTCATAGAAGGCACGTCAAAGAGCGATGTTTGTTTCATCCCAGCTAATCATATATAGTGGCATCGAGGCTCAGCTTGACTCAGTATTTCCGGCTCACGGAGGGAGAGGAATATTACAACGAGAGAGTAGATCCTGATGAAAGGCGCTATGCTGTTGGTTGCGGAATAGAGTTTATATTTGATAATAAATGAAGAGTGATTTCTTCCACACCATTACATAGAGTCAGATGATGACAAATAATATTGTTGATTAACTCTTAATATTAACAACTCGTTCAACTTCGTAGAAAAATGTAAGCTTCGAACTATAAAAATATAATGTTATGATGCGTAGGTATTTACAAGCTAAACTTGATTTTCTCTCTAAATATTTATTCATATTTTTACATTTCTGTTAATATTTAGCTGAAAACGCCCATGAGCTGATGCAAGAATAAAATAAGGGAATAAAAACAACATTGTCAGATATAAAAATATAGAATTCATAGTTAGATAATAAATATTAGCAAAATTTGGAACGGACAGTAATATAACAATAATCGTTTTTTCAGTCTTCCCCGTGTTCTGGGCGTCCCGGGTTCGAGTCCCGGTTCGGACATGGTTGTTTTGTGTTCTATCTGTGAGGTGTATGAATGAGCTCCCCTCCCTTTAGAAAGGGGTTGAGCAAGCGAATGTATGTGTCACCTTCATTTGAGCTAGAAGTCAGATTTCTGCCCTCTGGGTGCTCAGGGGTTTACCCTCAGAACTACTGCACACCCGGACACGATATCATTATCATCATTTTTTCAATTATTTTAAAAGTTCAAAAAGCTTTGTACTGTTAATTTATTTGCAATATACTTTAATAATTAACTCAACTGTATATATATATGAGATATTATTAGGTATATTTACTTAAATTTTGGATAAAAAAACACAAAAATAAACAAAATAAAATGTTATTAATCGATAATAAATCATTATATTCTATCAAATCAGATGTATAGGAAATATTTTTATCCGGTCAATGTAGGAACTTCATTGATTAATCTATATGTTGCCACATCTTCCTTAGAAATGATGAGAGTTTATTATCATTTTAAGATCTGCTGTAAAGACAGGAACTGGATTATACAGAGTGCAATGAACTTTTTCATCTCGCAGGAGAAAACCACGAACTTCAATGCTTCCTTGTTTGAGATCGTTGTCGTCTAAAGCTAGAATCTCTTGAGGGATACCGAAAATGCCTTCAATTTTTCTAAGAATAAATTCTACTTGTGAAAAGGCATTAAAGTAATCTTCAAGAGTCTTTTGAGAATAATCCATACATTCAAGAGCTCTTAACTTCCTTCCTTTTCCAAGCAGAAATTTAATCATTGTTTTCATTTTTAAAAGAGTGAAGTGAAATTAAAGCAAAATGTCCAAGGGGATGTTTTACATTATAAAGTTTTATGCGGAGAGCAATAATTTGTTTTGATGCTGAATTGCTCTACTTTAGAAAAGACTTAATGGAAAAAAAAAAATTCCTTGAATTTCAAGTAATTGAGTGTACGTGGAACTTATTGTTTGAAATTAATTCATATACAAATATTTATTTCCTCTTCCGAAATTTTAAGGAAAAAACCCCTTCCAATTCAAAGCGGATTCAATGTTTCTTTCCTTCTATATATATATTTTCAATTTTTGTCTTATACCTTTAATCAATAAATACAATTGTTATGATTAAAAGCTACCGAGAAGATATATGTTCAATTCATTTCCATAATCACTGCTCTCCATTTAAATATTCAGCATAAAATTTAAGCTTTGTTAAGATGATTGTTTGGAGAAAATTTAAGATGATTGTTTGGAATTAAAATGAATGAAATTCTACGTATTTCCTATTAGAAGTCCCAAAACCCGTTCATTTATTTACCTGTACCTAGTAAACTTTGACATTGAAGACAGAGGGTTGCTTTGAAATAATCGCCAGAAAGTCAATATTGGTAATTCCGAGTTAGGTTTGAGCTGCTTTTCAGAAATATATGATAAAGCAATCAATATTATAAAGAAGAATATTATAAATCTAAACTCAATATTCAGATTTATTTCAACCACTTTGCAAGATATTATTAAAGCTTCATCTAGAAAATTTCTTTATCATATCTAAAAAGTACATTCTAGAAGTTTTTATTTTAATCCTTTGTTTAAAGGAATTGATAAGATAGCTTCCTGGTCTAGAAGTATCGTTATTTCCAGCTGATCTGGGTATTCCTCTCTCATGGTTTTTCTCCCCCTGTGTTCAATCTATGAGGTGTGTAAAAAAGCCCCCCCCCCCCCCTTCTGCAGTAAGGAGTTGTGCAAGCGAGTGTCTGAGTGTTATCCTCATCTGTGCTATAATCCAGGCTTCTCTCTTCGGGGACTCAGGGCTCTTTAGCCTCAGAATCTACTGCATCCCTTTTCTGAAGTGACGTGGACAGGACATCGTCACCAATGGATTGATAGAAGCATATCATGTGTGTCATTTATTTCTTGAATTAACTCAGTATCAATGAAAACTACTTTATCGTATCTTTAGATATATTCTAGTAGTGTTTACTTTAATGCTTTGTTTAAATGGACCTATAGAAGCATGTCATGCTTGACATTATATTATTTTCCTAACGATGAAGGTTAATAAAAGTTTCGCCGTTTCTTATCCATGACATCCTTTACGGCTTCTAAATAATTTTTCGTCATTGCTAGAGCCCTATTTTTTGGTTGAGATCTTCTTCTATCGTTTAGAATAGCGGTCATAAGTCTTTTTTATTTCAACATATAAACCTGTTTTTTTTCTATTTGATTATTTTGATGTTTCTGATTTTTCTGTTTTAATATGCGTGAAGTCCAATTTTTCTGAATAGGAAACATACAAGTATTAAAATAATCACCCGATGACTTTTAATTCATTACAATTTAATTACGTTTGGCAAATATCAACATATAATAAATACACTGCTATTTTTGGATTTTTTTCAGTTACTTGAATTAATGCTGAATTCACTGGCGGAAAATTACACTTAGTTATAAAAACAAACACAGAGAGTGTTTTTGCTATTAATTATTAAAGTGGAATTCACATATAAGACTTATTTCAACATTTAAACGAGAGAACTATTAAAGATAAAAATAATTAGTATTTATATGTTAAACAAATGTGACATATCCCTTACAATTGTTACAATGTCACATTTCCCTTACTTTGAGTGTTTACATTGAACATTCTGAGCTGAGATTAATCGGTAGTCAAGCAGAACTTTAGACACATGATAAAAAAAAAGACAAAATCATATTTATATTGTTAAAGATTTTCCTATCATTCTAACCGTCGGGATCGCTTGTATAGTGGATGCATGGTGAAGAAAACCACACAATAATCAGTTCTTCAGTAGATAACACAACACAGACAACGTTTATTTACAGGACGACGTCAGGACAGCACTTAGACGACAAATATTTACAGAAGGCATATACTGCCAAACCGAACACACAGGACAGCACATTGCAGCCGACAGTAGCCCACAATAACAACAGTAGTCCACACGCAGAAATTGCGTAGTGACAACGTCCACATCACACAATTCAACCAGATGGGATTTAACAGGAGATGGAATCTTTGAGGGATTCTGTCTACACTCACGTAGCTCTCTCCAAACGGCCGAAACTACTCCTCTGTCTCTTCTTGCTTTCGCTGCCGACTCACTACTTCACACAACGGGACTAATTCTCAGTTCAGACTGCTCTTTTCCCGACGACGATACAACGGGCTACGATACACGACACAGGCTTCGACAGAATGAGGCACCACTGTCGTTGAGCAATTCACCAGTCTGTCGTTGCTTCGGTATTTTCCCGGTGACTCCACAGTTCAGAGCTCCTATCCACGACCAATTAAAGGGTTAGATCTACTGATAGACCACACACAACTCCAGCTTCATATTGCTAGCCTTTATAGTTATGGTTGGTGGGGCTAAAAGCTTCTGAATCAATCAGGAACATTTAGTACGTATCTCGGTTCTTAATGGACGGACAAAAAAATTCTTGATGTTTCGGATATTATCCATTTTTTCTCCAAAGTCACCAAATCCATTGCCAAATGGTATCCAAGTTCTGGGATTTCTGATGTGACACCCGAGCACCGTTCAACATAGATAACTATAAATCAGTAATCCAGGAAATTTTTTTGAACTAACCTCCCGGAAGTCCTTCAAATTAAACGAAGTTTAAAGCATTCAGTCATTTCTAAACAGATCTATTTAGTTAAAATATAACATGAAAATTTAAAAATTTAATGGTGACATAACATCAATGATTAAACCTATTGATTGAAAATTTATAGACAATCTAAATCTACATAACACAATATGGAACCTAATTATTTATAGCCTATATTTGAAACGAGTTTTAATAATAATATTCGGTAAACTTTCACTGAAATGATGACATATATTTTGGAGGATATAATAGTGCTGTGTGAGAACATAGAAATGAGTTAGGTAACAAAGATTAAAAAAAAAATTTAAAAGTTCATGTACAAATGGAGAAGAACAATGGAATATTTCCTCCTCACACATAAAACATATTTCATAGAGAAAGAAAATAAAGGCAAAAAACAGGGAATTCAGTTTTTTTTTGTCCCCAGCTTCTCTTTTCTTAAAACTTTAGTTGTTTTTTTTTTGAATCTGCCATGTTCATTTGTTTGTTTGAAGATATTTTTTTGTTGTTGAAAGAAGTGAATCTCATTACTTGGATCTTTAAGGTGGTTTCCACAACATCACGTAGCATCTGGAATATTTCGCTTTCCACTTTCTTAGTTATTTAGAGTTCCAGAAACGGCTAATGAAAGGATAATTAAATTTATTGCTTGTCTGTAACAACTAATTTCTTCAGCAATAATATTTAGTTGAGATAAAAGAACAACATCTAAAGCTTGAACGAAGAAAAAAATTTGGCATAACAAAGATAAAAAACCATTGTAAAGAATACTAAATTTTATTCGCACGTTGACATGAAATTTTGCGTTTTTGTGCGTGTTTTCGAAACTTTCATTGTTGCATGAATTCGGTAGTATCATAGAAAAATAGCTGAATTTTCAAAATAACTGTTTATCCGTTCAGAATTCAATATGTTTATAGAAATTTTCAGATTATATAATCATCTGTTATTTTTAATTTCTGAAGTAATGAATGGAACATTTTTTTAAAACAGTTCCCTAAATGTTTGCAATTATTGAAACTTAATTAATTACTCGTTATTAACTCTCAAATGAACACATTAATTTTTTCACTCAGCCGGAGACCTGAAGTCTAAACGATTCCATTGCTATTTTTCTTTTTTATACCTGTTTTGTAAGCATTGGAATTAATTTTGAAAATACAATACATTCTTGAAATCCCGTAATTACCAAAAATATTAAAAATATTGTATGATATAGTATTAAATGTTTAAAAGATATTATAATAAAAACCTAAAATGTCTTTTAATGGTATTTTATTCGTATAGATACTACCGAGTTACATTAATGTCAATAATAGTTAGAATTTAACAAAGACAAATGAAGAATACAGCATTATAGAGTAATATTTTAATGAATATTTTATTCTTTTTGCATTATTCAAATTAAAATTCCTTTCATAAGCGTGGTGTCAATGATTCCATAAATAACAACAGCTTTGAAAGAGAGTAACTTAGTTATACGCTGTTTATACTTTTAGACTTTTGCAACCATACTGCTGAAAGAAAAACTTGAAGGTACCGGGGAGATGATTGTGTTCAAACACAAATTGCCACGTGATAATCAGAGCTAATGAACAAAGAGGAGTCATCTTGATTCATGTCTCCAGTTACAGGTTAAATACTTTTTAATTGTTATACATTAGAAAAATAAATGGCAATTAATGTGAGGGGAAAACATAGAATTTCATGCGTTTTCAATGAAGTGTATACAACGGTTACAGTTTTATTACTCATAAATTAATTAGTACAATTTTTTTTATTTCATGTAATCTTCCCTAAAGGCCTTATCACACGGCGAAATATCGTCAGTACTTTCGTCAGCAAACGACAACGAAAGTGATGTCACTTGAGTTACCTCACTATCGAAGTTTCACATGATTGGTTGAATTTCGTTTGCAAATAATATTTCCGTCACTATCGTCAACATTTTCAAATTGGTTAAAAAAAGCTGACGATGACGGAGAACTTGTTTAACCAGTTACTTGCGGGTAGAAACATAAAACTGCTGACGATATTTCGCCATGTGATAAGGTCTTAAACATAAAAAAAAATACATCTTCTGCAGAAAGAATTAAAATTTGATTCTTCATAGTATTTTTTTAAAACATATATAAAATACCGATGTAATAAATTGAATTGTTAAGCTTTGATGAAAAGAGCTCATAAAAGTGAGCAATGTATTTTTTATTTTATTTAAGAATAAATAGATGGAGGGCAATATAGGATTGCAAAGGCTTTAAATGAATTTCCATATGTTTCCTTATTGAAATTTTCTATTCTATGCATTGAAAAGCCTTTAATGGAGTTTCAATTTCAATATCTCATAATCAGCTTACACTTCATTCAAGTATGTTCTGTTTAAATATTTATCTGAGTGATATATTTGAGGTCAAATCATTTGTAATATATTCAGAGACAGTGAAAATTTTCTGAATATGCATTATTATTTTTATCCTTTTTTATTATAAAAGCATTTATAATGTTATATTCAGTTATTATGATAATACTTATTATTCCTTTATTTGCTGCTTTGTTAAACTGCTTTAGATTATTTGAGCTATATCTAGTTCAATTGTTTCGCTGCTAAGATTTGTCTTTGATTCCTGATAAACATTCATGCTGCTTTTGAATTCAATTCCCTTTAAACGTTTTTTTAATAGAACATTTATTTATGAAAGCTATGGCTTGTTCTGGTTTATACTAAAATCTTCTATTATAGTAGTAAATTGAAACAACGTTTTGTGGATTTCCGGAACTTTTTACATATTGAGGACACTTTTTTCTTGTCTCATATAAAATAAAATTTTATCTTTTTGCATGTTGTATGTTTTTATGACTATTTTTCAAGTATTAAGACAACATATAATTTTTTTATCAGTTTATGCATTGAAGAAATAATACTTTGCTCAGTCTATAGCACAGATTAAATTTACCTTACCCAATTTTCAACAATTAATAACGTAAGCAGTAAAACATTTAATAACTTAAAAAGTTGAAGTAGTGGTTATTTGTATATTGAAGAAATTAAATATATTATGTTGTTGAATTGGAAGATTTACTCTAATTAGTCTGTTGTCTATATACAATGTGGTGACTTTTTTTTAGTGTTTATGAATTATGAAGTATTTAAATAAAAAGATATTTTAGGGCTGAAAATACTTCCAAAATTAAACCGTGTTTTTTATGTTGTTATTTTTCTATTCATGACTAAATTGGTCTTGGAAATTTCCCATTAAAATTAACAATTTTTAAGTAGAAGAAAATTGTTTGGAATCCTAATTTTTTTATTATGAGTAAAGCAATGAATTGGTAATCAAGTAATTGATTTCGTAATTGTTAATCAAGATGGCTTGTTGGTAAGGTCTCGACTTACCGAGATTATTGGTAATCAAGGTGGCCTGGTGGTAAGGTCTCTGATTACCGAGATTATTAATAATCAAGGTGGTAAGGTCTCGGCTTACCGAGATTATTGGGTATCAAGATGGGCCTGGTGGTAAGGTCTCGGCTTACCGAGATTCTTGGTAATCTGGGTTCAAAACCAGATTATCAATAAGCCAAGATTATTAGTAATAGGTAATATCGTCTTCGGAACCGGAGGGCTGCAGGTTCAAGACCCAATTACACCGAAGACCCGATGTGTGCATGCTTCTGGTGCACATTAAATCCAACGGGGTAAACGCCCTTCACTGGTGCGGAAGTTTAGAGAAGAGTTTCCAGCTTAGTTGTCATCTTCATCATCTGTGCTCGGTTCAAAAATACGAGGTCAGGCTCAAGACAACTCTAAATGGTGCCGTAACTTAACTAAATTAAACCAAAACTAAAAGGGGATTTACTTGTTATATACATAGATGATTTTATAAATTTGTTAGAGAAACTGGAATTCTCCATTAAATGGTCCTAAGAACGATTTTAGACATCACCTTAGTTTATTTATATCTCATGGCATTTGTATTCATAGTATAAGTACAGTAAAAAAGTCTTATTGGATCTGATGTATAATATTTTCTTCCTTGTTCAATTCCTTTCCTTGTTTGAAACTTCTATGGTAAATAAGATATTGGTAAGACTGAATTAAAATTTTGTCAACTCATGTTAATGATAACCATTCAAATTTATACTGTGAATTTAAAAAAAAATAGATCTATACTCATCAAGTTTTATCAGTGATTATTTTTTTCGTCTGATATTATGGAATCGGTTCGGCTATTCCATAATTGACTGCAATAGTAGTTTTATTTTCAAAACCTAATAAAATTCATATTGGTAAAAGACTGGTATTGAATACTGCTGTGAATTAATTTTGAGGATACTATTTCCTCTTTCAAAATTTCATATCTAACAACTAAGCTAAAAATTATTATTATATTTTGAAGTATCTTTATGAAACAGCTGAACAACGCAACTGAAGAAGCCTTTCTGTTTCAAACAAAAATGAAACATTAAGTGGAGTGTTCCATTATTTATCCATTTTCATGTTCTATCTCTAAAATTAAAGAATTTCTTATTCCGCTTCCCGGTAGAGAAAAATGTCTGTAAGAAAATCATCAGAAGAAGTTCATAAATTACTAGAAGAAACATGTAGAAGTTCATAAACAAATAGAAAGAAAAATATCAGTACGGAAATATATTTTTTATTTAGGCATTCAATTAATGTTGCGAAATAGCAAACATATTTCTTATCATCTAAAAATATCTGCTTTTGACAAAAAGCAAAACACTCCATATTCTGAGGTAGCATTTGATGGAGGTGAATTTGTACTATGTCAATAACAAGAGTTTTAGTTTTTTCTAAGAAATATTACATACGCTCATGCATGTGTTGAAACATTGTTGTTATCTTGGAATGTATTGAGGAAATCAATTTGAAGTTGTGTAAAAGAACATTATTTAATAAAGTGAAATAAATATCAACAAATATCTAATATTTTCTTATAACTACTGAAGCTCCTGTTTGTGATAAAAGTAAACCGACTTTTTAAGTAAATATTTTGAGGAAACAATTTGTTTGTAAAGATATCTAAAATGTATATAAATAAAAAATTGAATGTTTGTCTGTTTGTCTTTTATGAGCTGCCGTACCGTTCAGATAATGATCCACCGTATTATGATAAAACTTGGTCAACTTATTCCTTACACTTACTGACTGTTTATAGGCTTTTCTAGAATTAAAAAAAACTATTTTTCTCTCAACCACATCTATTTACATAGGATTAAACTTCAAATAACTCGTCTAGGAGACACAATAAATTCAGTAGAAATGCTAAATTTCAGTTAAAAGTTAATTTTTTGTAGCTATTGTACAATAATTCCATGCAGGTCATTCTCAGAAATAAGAACTTTATTACAGATTATGCGAGAAATTTTGGGGAGACCGATCCTGGAGGTTTTAAATTTTAATTAAATTTTAGCATTTTATTAGTAACTTCCGAAAATATTAATGCAAATAATTTTGCAGTAACTCAATTTTCAAAAAATTATCTTTTTATGTTATAAATATATTTTCTGTGTTTAATCAATTTTAAAAGTAAATATTTTATTCACGTTTTTTAACATTAAACTTAAGAATTCTGAACGATTATTAATCACGGAATACCATAAATAGTTTCTTTTATTCTGAAAAAACACCAAGCTTTACGATTTTTAAAAATCACACAAATCTAATATATTAAAATGAATATTTTTTTGTAGAATAGAATAGTAAAAAAAAAAAGAATCCATTCTATTTATGCTTCTCTTTTACATATCTTTCATATTCAATGAATATATACTCATTGCTGATAAGAAAATAAACATTATTTTTAATTAAACAAGATAATTATTTCAAATTCCAAACAATGTTTCTAATATTATTTCTTCTACGACAGCAGCAAGCCGGGTGCCAGCTAGACTATAAAAGACATTATGAGACCTGTAAAAAAGTTATGAAATTAATATTTTCTAATCTGGCTACATCACCGCTCAAAAGTGATATATTGCTTGAATAAAAAAAAGCAATTCAGATTGAAGTTAATATTTAATATTTACTTAATAGGTCAATTTTATCCGTAAAGATATTTATTAATGAGCTGATAAAAATCTCTTTCTTAAAATGAAAAGTATGATAACTAATAATAAATTTTGCTCTTATCAATTGAAGAAGAAAAAAGTTATCAAAATAAAAAGATCAAAACAAAGGTTGAACCCGAGACTTGATCAGCAAATTTGAATCTTTTGACATTCGTAACACCTTTGTGATATTTTTCAATACTTTACTAGATTATTTGTGGTTTTATTATCATTTATAATTTTCTGTACTCCATATTTTTAAAACTTTTTTTACTCAAATTTTTAAAATATAATTATTTTTTCTTTTTTGAAAGGAAGTATTAATGGTCTCGGTTCGAAATACCTCCAACTCCATAAAGATGTATGCCTCCTACAGCATGGGATTGCCAAATATAGCTAGTAAGATTTGTTCGCAGCTCCTGTAACCGGGCTGTTGTAAGACTTATTCAGTTGCTCTCCTGAAAGATAAGAAATGATTTGGTGCTTTGAATAAGTAACATTCTGCTTTTCTTTGAATTAATTTCTGACATTATCTTTGTATGAATTTATTATGTTATCTTCTTATGTATTTTCGTTTGCAATTTCTTCTTAATTTTCTTATTTATTATGTATTCTTATGTTAAACATACTGTTTCATTTAATGATATGCATATAAAAAATATTTAAAGTAATGCGGAAAATACTTTCATTTGTTCTGAGGATAAGGATAGTTTTTCAATGCATTTAAAACTTTAAAGTCAAATATCTGTATATTAAAAAGTACCTGTGTATTACATAAAGTCTGTGTATAACAGCAATATATTTAATCTTTAAATAAAATTTGAAATGTAATTTTAATAATCATTTTAGATTACTTTCTTTTTAGTAATATTTTAGTTTACTGGCTTAGAATCCTTTAATTTACCCACAGATTTTTGCAACACAATTATTTTTAAAATTTTAATCTGCTTTCAAGTCATTGTAAAGCTAATAATTCTTTATTTTAATTGATACTGAATTCTGGGAACATTTGTGAACTAGATATGAGTAAGAAATGATAAGTGACGTGAAGTAGATCAATGCAATTAAATTTTGATATAACTTACATATATTCTACAAAAATGTACGAAAAGAGGTTTCAGAGCCGTAGTGTAAAATGAAGTGAAGGAATGAATTCCAAAATCCTGTCTTTCCAAAAATGATTCGTGAGAAAAATCTAAATGAATGAAATGACGTTCAATTTTTTTGAACTCGTTCTAGAATTTGCGAACTGTAATTTATAACAGTATATCTTAGCAGCTTTTATTTCTTTGGTTGAATATAATATTACGAACAACAAAAGAAAAAAATCAATATCGACGCATTTATTTTAGAAATTTTATTATTTCTTATAAATTCAACACAATATATATTGTTAAAATAATAATAAATATTATGTGAATTATATTCATTCTTAAAAGTGCCTATTTTTGATTGGTTAAAGGATCATTGTTTCTTCCCTCCATTTGAATGGGATTAAAGATTCACAATAGTCTGACTTGAATTAACAAATGGTTAAATTAGTGCATTTATTTATTTATAGTATTTCTTGAATTTAATCTGTATATTTTGCATTTTGTAATAATCATACAGAATCTGTTTCATTGAAATTTCAATATTATTTACACAAAAGTAACATATTTAACGCATTTTTATGGTAATTTACAGTCTTTCTAAATTCGACCTTCATTTTTTTGTATGGAACATAAATGGTCGCTTTTCTAAATGTAAAATTTGATGAATAATTTCTTTTATAAATTATAGCAGACATTTATATAAGTTTTTTGTCTGAAATATTAGATAGCAAGAATATTTTCACTTCTAAGATATTTCTACCACAGTCTTTTCTTTAAATAAAAATAAAGATTTTATTTCCAATTTACATAAAATGGCCCCGACAAAAATCAAGTTACGCTTCAAATCCATTTAAATACTACTTATTATTAATGCTTATTTTACTCTTCTATCCCACGAGTGAAAAATATTTAAACTGAAAGCAATTCATTCTGTTTACGAAATAACCTGCTTTTGAGACAGTATCATTTATTGCAGTGGATCATTTGTCAATTTCATACCCATTCGGACTTTTAAGTAGGTTACCCTCGACTGAAAGAAAGAGTTTATTTTGAAGGTGAACTTGAAAAATGAATCTTTAAAATATGCAGTCAAAATTTATTCGTGTCAACTTTTATTTCATGCAAGTTGATAATTCCAAGTTTTATTTCATATTGAATAATTGTGAAATCAAAAGTTAAATTAAAAGGTTTATTTTTGTAATTATAAAAAATTGAGAATTAATCAACCTGCATTTTCAAGAGATTTTATCAGTATTCTGTTCGATTTTAATCTGTGTTGTATTTTCTTTTATCAACTTATATTTGAATTTGAATTTAAAAAAGAACTTTGAAATTCCGAAATTGAAAAAAAAAAACTGAAACATTTTCGAGTTAGTTGTTATAAAAATTTCAATGCTAATATATATACCGATATTAAATCATCGAAGGTAAGATAAAAATTAGAGAGAAGTTTCTTAAATGTAAATTTTTTCTTATTTAGAGTTTAAGAAATGTCTTATGCTCGCCTTATTTTTATGCCTTATTTTTACGATGATATTACAGTTTAAACATAAAGGCCAGATTTATTTTAATAATAATCAATGGAAATTATCTATAAATTTTTCTATGCACAGACAACATTAACAGGATGATGCTGTCACACAAAATTGGGGTTTATACAAAAATTATATGTATATATATAATTTTTGCATAAACCTCTTTTTGTATGACAGCATCGATAGGCCTGTTATCTGAGCATAAAAATGGCTGCATAAAACTACTAACAGTCGTCTTCATCAGTTGCAGGTAAGAAAATCTTAATCCAAGGTTATTTAAAGAAGACTTGGGAAAGATTATTTCTATATTGAAAGAATACAATAGAGAAGTGGGCAAGATGTCAATAGTGAAGTTGTTAACTCAAGATTTTCCGATTTGGGACGTAATAGTGCAAAAAACTCTACTTGCTGTTACAAGAGATTTTTTTCTTCAACCTGCTGTTTATCAGTACAGTATATCTGAAACATTATTTTTAGTTGATTTTGTACACTTTACTCATGTTAATTGTTAGGCATGTTGCAGAGGACTCACTGTAAAATGTAAGATAAAGAATTTTTTGAACTTGACCGAAATTCAAAAATAATTTCTTCAACCTTTAGAAATTGGAACAATATGTAAATTGATAACCATCCGGATACTTTTGCTGTCAAATAAAGATAATATGAGATAAAACTTCTCTCATTATTCAGATTAATCTAAGGAAAATCAACATCGTTATTTAATTGAGAATGAATTCAAAATTGCATTTTATCACTCTCTCTCACACACACAGAGCGAGAGAGAGAGAGACAATCAATAGACAGTTGCTTTCACAAAGTGTCATAGGAAATATTCTAATATTGTGTCTTTTGAAAAGTAATTGCTGTATTATAAGTCAATTATCTCTATTTTATTTTAGATTTCTGAATCTTACAAGTTGTTATTTCAGCAGAGATAGAGGATATATAAAGGATTTTTTTTTCTCATTTAATCATCAGAAATCTTGTCTTTGATAATGAGATTTTACATTGAAATGCTTCCATAGATGAGTTCTTTTAGAATGTAATATAGTTTTTGAGTATTGTATAAGTATTATTGTATAAGTAATGATTGTTGCAGCAATACCACAGCAAAACAAATTAGTTGATGATTATTTTTTAAATAACTTGTCAAACATGAAAAACTTATCCTATGGAATATGGAATCATTTCTGTTAGAAATAGGTTGAATTTCTGATAATTTCAAATAGAAAAACTCGATTATGAAATTAAATTGATTATGAATGTTGTTAGAGAATGTAAATGGTTTAGCATTTTTAAAAAAATGAATTGATGTCATTAGATCTTACAATTCAGTGTACATAATGGTAATATAAAATCTGAAAGATACTATGTAATTGTTTTTAAATTGATAGATTTATTTTTATGCATTATTTTTCTTCTGATATTGTATTCTACGTTTCTGTAGTTGATACTAAATTCAATTTTGTTATCCTGAGCATTTAAAATGCATACTCTCTTGGTCATTATATTTATGCAGTTATTAGTATATAAATCTATTCTTGCTTTTTTTAAGTTTATTAAATAACAATAAATTCATTTAGCTAGCAACGTTTCTATTATTATATTGTTATGGCACAATATGACAATAATAAATGCTACTTGATTTTTTTCAAAGAAAAATCATGGAATTATCAGGGAATTTAAACTGCCAGTGATAGCAACAATAAATTATGCTTTCTTGACTTTTAAACAAGTAGTTTTATATATCACCAGCTATTACCCACGATTCATTCACGGGTAATGAGAACTGACTGCATGTATGAGAACTGACTGCCTGATAAGTAGTCAGCAGTGACTGTCTAAAATCGACTGCGAGCTGCCCATCACTACCTGGTTGCCTCGGATGGCCTACAAGCTGTGGTTTAACGCCCGTATATTCTCCCCTCCCATACTATTAACTTTCACTGGAACATAAGGATTCCCCGATCGCTGTTTTTAGTCTGTTAATAATTAGGTCACTGCGAGTGAAACATCTTCTGATAAAGCGTCCTTGTATTTATCCCTCAGCTGAAGGGGGTTTGATTGTCCTCAAATGTTCACTAAAATTGTAAACAGATCTTCCAGCTATTTTGATAGCCATAGCTTTACTACTCCTTTTTGAAAGATTAGATTTGCGTTTTCTGGGCATTTTGAAAAACTATCAAGTAATAACAAGTAAAAAAAAAATTAAAGGTAACCAAAAAAGATACATTTGAAAGTATAAGCAGATACGAAAAATATATAACTAACACAAATACAATTCAATAATAAAAAACACAACTAACCTAAAAACAATTTATTAACATTGTATTCACGGAGTAAAACAAAACAGCAAATCAAGTCCGTGTTAATTTAAAGTCAAGTCAAGTCTATTTTATTTATTTATCGAGATTGAGATGGCCACAATAATATAATACACTTAATTTTTAAACTTTAAATTTGAATGAAAAAACGGTTGTCAATCTCTATTGCACTTTCAATTCCAGTTGGCGAAACGCAAATACTTGACTTTTCTACGTCAGTTGAGGTAACGCAATGCAGATTTGAAATTTTTTATTTCCCTTATTCGGTTTTATTTTAATTTAAAAGTACTTCAGAATGAATCCAAAATATCAAGTAATTAAGAACATTTGATTTTAAATGCATAAAACAATAAGAAAATAAACATAATCATTTGAAATAATCTGTGGAAATCATGCTAAGCCTAACCTGATTACTGTTGGAGGGCAAAAACTGAAACCTTACTCACCTTTGACGGGATTTGGCTTCAGCTTTTTGGCGCGAAAGTTAGTTTTTAATTAATAAAAAAATGAACCATTCAATTAACAGAAATATAAAGTACTCTATGTTCTTTTTTAATTTCATCCAGTTCCGTTCAGCCGTGATTAAGTAACAAGTATCCATCCATCCATCTATCCATCCAAACTTCCAAACTTTCACATTTATAATATTAGTATAGATTTAGTCATACTGTATAAATAGATCTGACTACTCTCATTGTTTTGAAAATTGAATAATTTCTCAAACAATGAAAGCAGACAGATCTATTTATAAACCTATTGAACTTATGAATGTTTACTGACGTATGGATAATAAATCGATATGTATAATAAATCAATATTAAATTTTTACATGATATGCTTGCATTTATAAAATTATGAGTGAGAAAATAAACATTTAGGTTTAGTAAAAAAATTCCTTGTGTCAATAACATACTGACTTCATAATTATTACTCTCATTATTTTCTACAGATAATAAAGGATCAGTTTCTTTCTTGGTAATACCGCCATTTCTATAATATAATGAAAAAATATCAATCCAGTGCATGGAAAACTATTTCAAAGGGTAGACATATAAATATCTGAAATATAGTTAGTTCCCATTTATCACAACTGGTAACCCGTGCATCGATCAAAAAGGGTAAACATCTTACATATTGTAATTCCTTAACTTTACACTTCATGCTTCAAGCAATTATGAAATAACAATATTTTGCATAATTAATTCGTATGATGATGAATGTATATGAGGCGTATTTACTATGCATTTACGTAATTTTTGTTAAATAAAATTCGCTCTATCTTTTTTTTTAAAAATGAAATGCGTATTTTAATAATTAATTAAATGTATCGTTCGGGGCTTATATCAGCAGTCTAGACATAAACATGAATTCTAGTACCAAATATTAGATAAGCTAGTGACTACACAATAATTATCTGGAACTGTAATTTATTTTGCATTAACTTGTAAATTCACAATTGTACTGTAAATGTGGTAATTTTGAAATAAAAATGTATTAAATAATAGCATAAATTAAACTTTGTACACACAGACATATTAAACTTTCATACGATATACAAAGGATCTTAGGTAAAACTAGAATTGTTTAAAACATCAATGTTCATGATTCTCATGTTTAATATCGTTGATTTTTTTCGAAATCTATAAAATCTATAAATAGCAATTTAATGAAGTTGAAATTAAACGCAAAATTATTGTTAGTTTAAAAAGAGCGAGGCAAGTTATTGAAGTTTCAACTTTACTTTTTTGCTTTGATGTGATTTTAAAGAAGAAAATATAAAATTGAGGCAGTTATAGTTCATTAGTAAGCAACGAAAATTATCTCAAAAATTTCTCAAGATTACTTGATGAAAATCTGGAGGCCACTTTATATTAAGGGTTTGGAGAGCCGGTCTTATGTTCTGTCTTGCGCCGACATACTTGTAATATAGAATTTCAACATTTTCCTCGCCATCAATGTTACCATCACAGGTAGATGATGAAGACAAGCTAAATTTTTATAGATAGCTTTTAAAGTTACCATGACCAGTGAGAAATCGGGCTGTTCTATAATTTGTATAAAAATGATGGCATGACAGTCTCTTTATTATTGGATGGAAAAATTTTCTTTGCTAGGCCCCTTTTATTTGAAATGATTCCAAAACTCCAATACTTTTTCTCTCTTAATCTTCCTGTAAAAGGATTTAATAATTCATTTGAAACTGAAATTAATATTTGTAGAAGTTGATATGAATAACTATGTTTTATCAAAATCCAGATCTAAAAATTCACACTAAAAAAATATCTTGATTAATTATACAAAATATGTAACTCATACGTGTCCAAGAATACATCTAATTTTTTCTTTTTTCAATTTTATAGACATCTTTAAAATAACTGTAATCAAAATTTTTTTCAACCCGTCACTTCTTAACTAATGATTCCTTTCATTGCACATGACACAATAATGAAAGAAAATGAAGTAGTTCTGAAACGTTAGCACAAGACAGCAATGAACGGTTCCTCCTCCCCCCCTCCTCAAGGTCGTCTAACCTCGCTTTCATCGCGAACTTCCTATGAGCCTAGCGATCATCAATCTCGGTTAGGGAAGGAACTAAGAACTGTTGAGCGTGACGCTCCTGTAGATTGCGTTGCAACAGCGCAGGAGACGTGATATTTTGGCATATGGGATTCAGCAGTTTTCTTGATGGATTATTCGTCTGGGGACTATTGGTTTGTGGAGCGGTCAAGGAGGGAATTGATTGGATGAAAGGATAAAGGACAAGAGATGATGGGACGGACAACATATTTCCAGCAACCGAGCATCGTTCTTAGATATAAAGGAGGGGGGTGTTTCATTGGAGAAGAGTGTGATGAGAATGAACATTTCTCAGATATTTTGATAGCCGCGGGAAGTTGAAGCATGCAGCTGGTGTTAAGACATATGAGACTTCAGGATAAAATGTGTCGTAACCGCTCTTACTATAGTATGAGGTAGAATAATTTGAAGTCATGAACAAGTCTTTTTGCCTTCCGATAAATCATCTTTATGAAATTTATAAGCGATAGTAAATGTTAACTTCAGTTTGCATAAATATGTAATTTTACAGGCGAATTTGTTTCTTTTTTGTATGAAATAAATAAATTATATGCTATTATTATTTTGATTCTAGCTTAGTTTTGTTTGATATTATTATTATTATTTTAGTTATTTACTTATATTAGCAATTGGTGTAAAGAAACATGAGGCTTCAGGATAAAAAGGTGTCGCTCTTCCTCTAATCTGTAGTAGAATAATTTATTGAATACGTCTTTCTGCCTTCCGATAAATCATCTTTAAAAAATTTATAAACAATAGTAAGTATTAACTTCAGTTTGCATAAAAATGTCATTTTACTGGCGGCTTTTTTTCTTTCTTGTCTGAAATATATTACACGTTATTATTGTTACGAGTTTAGTTGCACTGACGTCCCATTTAAAGCAACACGGGAGCTATTTGGGGACGAATCTCGTACATTTGAACCACGACCAGATGACCAGGACGGCATCTGAGCTAGCACTCTTATCTCCGCACCAGCGTAAGATCGTTTGGCGTGGAAGTTAAACGTACACCAAACCTATTTGCAAGACTGTTTTTCGGTGGAATTGGGCCTTGAAACTGAAACCATTCGGCTCCAAAGTTTAATCAATTTAGTAAAAATTAAATCCATTCAGTACAAAAAATCAATTAAGTAAAAAATGAGTCATAAAAATAAAATTATGGGATGGTAATTTATGAAGGGTATATAGTAGGTAGTATTACGGGATGATGTTTATTAATTAAGTAAATCAGTTTGTCTATCTCAACAAAACTGTTACTTTGAGTCATTTCCATTTATACCAAATTTGTGGAAATGCAATAATAAATGAATTCAGTAAAAAAATGATAATCATAAAAATAAAATTATGTGATAGTAGTTAATGAACGGTATATAGTAGGTAGTATTACGCGATAATGTTTATTAATTAGGTAAATCACTTTGTATATCTCAACAAAACTGTTACTTTGAATCATTTCCATCGATACCAAATTTGTGGAAATGCAATAATCTATGCTTATAATAAAGCTCAATGTGTGCGTGTGTGTGTGCGTGTGTGTGTGTGTGTGTGTTGGCGCTCTACATGCCAGACCGTGCACCTCGGAGCCCTTTTTTCGAATTTTTAATTATAATTTGAATTAATTAAAATTTAAGCGAAATTTTGACGTTTTTCCGCTATAACTTCCAAAAATATGATTGCATAAACATGATTTTTACATCAATTTAAAGATTAAAAAATTAGCTTTCTAACGGTATCATTTTTGTAAATTTATAATGTAAACTTCTATTTTTAATGAATTTTTAAAGAAATATTTTAACCATGTTTTTATCACGTGACTGGATAAAATAAAAGAATGCCGGAAGTTCCAATAAAAAAATTATCATCGCAAAATAATTCTAAAGAAATGCAGCTTTCAGCACGTAACTGGATAAAATAAAAGAAATATAAAATGTGATATTTTCTTTGAAAAATAAATGCAAAGCAAAGGTTTCTACAATCGTTTGCAATATCTATATCATTAACTCAATAAATTTTCTTTATTTACGGTGAACCTGATTGAATTTTGACAGGATATGCATTGAAAACCCGATTTAATGGCATATTTATGTAATCGTTTGAAATATCTGTATCATTAATTTAATACTTTTTTTCCCTTTCTTGCTTTCTATAAAAAAACATATTTAATATTTTGGCAACATCATCGAAATTTTTTTTTAATATTTTGGAAGCATAACCGATGGTTAAAACTGACTGATTTATAAAATTAAAGAATATTATTAGGAAAAAGTGTACTTTTAGAACTTTCCGTCCATCATCTTAAAGAAAATACTAATTTCAGGTCAATAAATGCCCTGAATTACTTCAAGGCTAATGAATATGGGATTTAATTGAAATTTTTAGAACGCTTTACTCATGGCGAACCAGCTGGTCGCCAAAGGCGGCTAGTAAATAAATAAAAATGTTACAGAATAATTTCACTTTTTGTTGTTGTTGACGACTGCACAATAACGGAGGAAATGCCATGTTGTTGATCATATGCCTTGTTTCGTTCATGTTAAGACTTTTTAAATTAAAGCCGGACCTAACTGTATAAAAAACAGCGATATTATTGTTGTTTACTAAAATGCCGGACACACGTTTGTGTTCACTATCCAATGGAGATAAAATTGCATTTATCATTTCACAGCCATTTAAACAGAATTTCTTTGCAAATCAAAAGTTGGAAATGTGTATATTTCTATTTTTTAGTTATCTTAGATTGAATTGCAATAGACAATTCATATTTGTATGTTTTGTATACAAAAAGGATAAATTTATTGAATAGGATATAAAAGTAAAATTATTAGTTAGAATTGCGATTTTTATGAATTTTACTGTTGACCGTAGTCCGGTCATGATCAAAAAATTAATATGTTTCTATGATGCTATGATATTAATTATATGCTAATATGATATCAATTATATGCTAATAAAGTAATATGCTTCATAGCAGTATGAAATAATAATATTTTAGACTCCAAAATCTTTTCTGTTTTATTTTTGCAATTTACTTCTTATTTTGATAAAATATGCACGAAAAAACATGTTTCAGTATTGTTGCAATGTACGCCTTTGTGTAAAAATAAGTAATTGAAATGATAAAAACTACACATACAAATTAAAATTTTTTTTTTAAATTTATACTCATTTATATAAATAAAAACGAGTGTCTGTGTGTCTCTTATGCCTTCCTAAACCATTCATCCGATTGCGATGAAACTTGGTTAGCTTGTCGTTTACACATACGGGATGGTTATAGGCATAGTACAATTATTTAAAATTAAGAAAAAATTTCGAATTTCAACCTCATCTATTTACCAAGATTAATCTCTATATAAATCGTTGAGGATACAATAGATTCTTTAGAAGTGTTAAATACAGGTTAAAGGTTAATATTTTTTTAGCTATAATACTTAAATATCATGCAAGTCATTCTCAAAGGTAGCAACTTTATTACAAGTGCGATAATGTTTTGTAGAGACCAACACAACAGATTCAGTAAAGATGCTAAATTCAAGTTAGACGTTAGTTACTCTGAGATAACAGAGAGACTTCAGCTTTATTAGAGATTTGCGAGAAAGTTTAAGGGGAACCAATCATATAGGTTTGAAATTTTAACTAAACATTTAATAAAATTTTTGCGTTTTTTGCAGTAACTTCCGAAAATATTATAGTACAAATTATTTTGCACCATCTCAATTTTCAAAAATTATCTTTTCAACTATAATGACTATTTTATGGTATAAATATATTTTCAATGTTTAGTCAATTTTAAAATAAAATATTTTAATTATATTTTCTAAAAGGAAATTTGAGAATTCTGAACGAATAGGAAACGAGTCACGAGATACAATAAATAGTTTCTTTCGTCACCATTCTGAAAAGAACACCAAGTTTTATAATTCCAAAATAGTACATAAATCTAATATATAAAAATGAATATTTGTTTGTTTTTATTTTATATACTCTTCACCCTATTTTGATAAAACATTGCCAAATGATTGATTAATTGCACTTAATATTGTTTTTTTTCGGAGGCAGTTACGCGCCTGGTACCAGCTAGTATGATATAAAACTGATATCGCTGAAAAAATACGCTTATGAGTTATAAATTCAAATGCGTTCAAGAGTAAGATACTTCTAAGTTACTGAAAACGAAAGTTTTCATTTAAATTAATTTTTAGTTAATTAAGTATGAATTAAAATTTTAAAATTCCATTCTTAGAACACAACAAATATCTGAAAAATGTAGCGGACCCGGATTTATAATATGCTTAGATATTTTGTAGAATTATTAATCATGGATTTCGCATTGCATTTCACATAACACAATTATTAGATTGTATGCTAGCTTAGATGCATGGCTCTGCTAAAGAAAATCAACAACTTAGCATATTTAGGAGCATCAAATATGCAGAAACAAAATTATTATGTATACATTCATTACATTCAACAGTAATTTATGTTACTTTTGATATCGTCAATTAAAAAAAGAGTTTATTTCCTCTAAAAGCTTCTTTTCAATTTAAGAAAAAAAATGAAAACAAAGAAAAAAAAACATTTCTTTTGAAATGAATGACTTATTTAATAAAAGATACTTTTTTCTAATATAAAGAAATTAATTTCCGAAAGAGCTACGGAAATTAAAACGAATTGAATATGATCATGAAATATATATATCTATATATCTTTCTATGATATCTTAAAAATAAAATTGTCTACATTTTTATGAATTTACTGTTTAATTATTCATATATTGACAAGTGTTTATTTTTTATTGAATTGCTTCCTTATTTTTGCCTACAATGAAGTTAATATTAATATCAATATGGATAATAACACTCCCTGTCTTAAAAGCAGCGAATAATTAAATAATATTTTTTTTTACTTGACTAATAGTTGATTAAATTTGCATTTAAAATTGTATAAATAAAATGAATGAAATTACATAATTTTTTTTTTTACTTTAATCAAATAGTTTTCAAACTTACTTTGTTTAATTCTTTATTCTTTAAAGAAAAAAACAATATGTTGATTTCAGAATAATTTTTATCATAAAATAAACACCATTTGACATTTAAAGCCTATAAAAGAAACCCTTTGAATGAAAAAAAGTTTTATTCGAATATAAATTTTACGCAACGTATCCTTGATAATGCTTCGTTAATGAAACACAATGGTTTATGAGATCTTGTATCTGACAAATAAACATAAATTTTATAATATTTTTTCCCTTTTGTCTCATGGAAAACTATTTAAAATACTTCCATTCAATAAATATGGATCATTAAATGCAGTTGCGCTCTTAAACAGTGTAATATTTCGCCAACAACAAAAGAAAATTAACTAGCTATGTTTTTGTTAATTACACAAAAACAAGATAAAAATTTTACATTGTATGAAAAGCAACACTAATAAAAAAAGGAAAACGGAAGAAAAAAAGATAGAGTGTACAATAACTCCTTTTAACGAAATTGTGTATAGATAAAAAAAAACTTTCCTATTCCTTTAAATTGAAATTTTGTTTTTAAAAAAAGAACCTCTCATTACCCTGAGAATGTCTTGGGTCTTTAAGGGATACTTAAATTTTTACTCGGTCGCAAAACTTCATTAAAGTCTGATTTTCGAACGTATAGCCGCAGTTTAATGAGATCATGATTTTCAATTATTTTCTTCTCAGGTGAATCATTAATTAGATGCGCATTAATTTGGATATTGTCCACTCTTGCAAAAATTAACAAAGCGAAACTAAGAAGAAATCTTAGCAGTTTTTAATAGCAAAGTTTCTTTCTTAATTTGCAAAAGAAATTTATCAATATGGCAGTAACTCCTCACAGTTATTTAAAAAATATATTGCATACACTCTTCAACATGATTGGGTTTAAAAAATGAGATTTTTATAACTAAACCGCAATATTTTTGTAAATATCTTTAAGTAGGCAGAAGACTGCCTACACCTTCTCTGCACATATCACAGTCTTTTACACTCTTTATGAAATATAGCACATATATTTTTCAAAGGGGTGAAAATCATTGTTATCGTTTTGAAATTCAAAAGTTAATGAAAAGGAATTTATTAGAACTGAAATAAATTATTTTTGTTTTATGGTATTTCTGCTGATTATTATCGCACAAAAATAATTTCGTCACCATCTTCAATCAATGTAATAATGGGATTTATCTGTATTATCAATAAAATTATGCCAATTAAAAAAGGTATTTTTTATTATTAGTTTAACGCCCCAAAAAGTTGACAATCCTAAAAAATAACATGATTTCGTTAGTCGATTATGTTTCCTTAAATTATATCAATTAGCATTAGCAGTGTCTTTATGACATACAGTTTTATTTTTTATTTCCTACAGCGCTTTAATCCTAAAAACGTAGAAGTTATGTCTTTGTTTCAGAATCTGCGGATTTTAGGTTCACGATCTGATTCCACTCAAGAACCGTCGGGTAAGCGGGATTGGGGCACTTAAAATTCTCCGGGGCTGAAACGTCCTCCCGCTGGTATGGTGTTGAAGTTTGGAGAGTGCTGCCTGCCCGGGTGTCGTCCTAGAAATCTGGCCAGTCTTCTAAACTACGAGGTCAAAATTTAGTAGAGATATCCTAAGCGTTAACATGTGAAACAATTCTTCAACATTTATTTAGCAAAGCTTAAAAAAATCAATATTTGAATATACATATTGGGCTTAAAGAATAAGATAAAAATGCGTATTTTCATATTGTACCATTTTTTATGATTTATTATTAAGCTTATTATAAATGAATTCTTAAATATAATTCTTTACCTAGTTTTGCTTTAAAAAAATGTTTTATTTCCTAATTGCTTGAGCGAAATTTGAACTAAATTAGTTTTTTCTTCTTCTTTTCTATGGTTAATATGAAGTATTTTTAATTTTTATCCAACTGAAATGAAAAAATAATGAAGATTGAGATTCATTTTTTTTCCTTAGTTGACTTCGTTTATGCGTAAATGGGTTTATTAAAAAATGAAACACATTAAAATAATGAAAGCAGATTTTCATAAACTGAAAAAATAAAGTTAAAAGAATCTTTTTGTTTTATCCATAATGTTATTTAGTAATATATTACTCTTTGAATCTGAACACTAGAAGGAAAAAATATTTAAAAAAATTAAGGGGAACTTTAGGGAAGAATTTTGACATTTTCTCTTTTAATTTAATTTTTCCGTAATTAATTCTGAGAAATCTTTTTACCCAGTGTAATTCATAACTGAACATTTATAATAGACATAAAAGTTTTTATTGCATATAATTGTGCCATTTGAAGTAAACATTTTCAAATCTCTGTCATTCATCAAGTTATAATTATCATAATTATTTTCATTTTGATGCAATACAAATTTGAGGTTCTTGCTTTTTGAATGTTTTTTAAATCCCTCTCAAATGACATATGGTCTAATTTTAATATGAATTGATATGATTCCCAAGATGACTGCTATTTATTAAACTTTTGAAATGAAATTCTTATGTTGTTTTCAGTGATAAAGGATAATATAAATTTTAAAAATTATAATACAAAAAATGACTTTGCTTTAAACTATTAAAAATTTAAGGAATATAGTTTTAAATTTAATTCTCCAAATGTATAAAATCAAGATATTGTCCAAGTTTCAATAACGGTTTCCTGAACATTTAGCAATCAGTTTTAAAAACAGATTTCCTACTTAAAAAAATGTAATATTTTAATTATTCAAAAATTAATGCTTATTATATTGATAACTAGAAATAATTTTTACTTAAATATTGCACTTGCTTCCTAGAATATTTGATAGAGCACTCCAGAAAATAATTTAAGCCTTTTTAAATGCAGAAAAAAATAAAAAAATATCTTTTCCACAGAAAGAGTGCGAATGAAACTGTTTCATGAGTTTAATAAGAAATTATAAATAATTTATAAATGTGTTTTCCTCGTTGAGCCCCTCAATTAGAATGTGATGAACCATCAGAGACTTGCTGGTAGAACATTTTTATCGTTTATTATACTTCTTCTTTTCGATCATTCTTGTATTTATTATTGTCTTTGACTGTTGGTGAGGTGTGGAAGTTTGGAGAGAAAGGGGCTCAGATATCGCCCACCTCATCTGGCAGTGGTGCAGAATTACGTGGTAATATAGCCCTTGTGTTCTTTAAACTGAACGCTAATATATAATTACATTAAACCATTTATAACTGTCTTTGCCTGTTGGCGAGGTATGGAAGTTAAGAGAGAATGGTATTTCAGATGTCGTCCTTGTCATCTGGTGCAGAATCACGAAGTAATATAGCCCTCATGTTCTTTAAAAAAACGTTAATATACAACAACACTAAACTATTATTACTATCTTTGTCCGTTGGCGAGGTATGGAAGTTTGGAGAGAAGGGTATTCAGATGTCATTCTGATTATCTGACCATGGTGCAGAGTTACGAGGTAAGGTAGCCATTGTGTTCTTTGAAACAGAACATTAATATACAACTACATTAAACTTACTATCGCTGAGAAAAGGAATGCTAGATATAAGTATATATTTCTAAATAATAATTGCAACTTATTAAATCAAACGCGAAATCTGCGATTTACTACAAAAAAGGAGCATTTGTTGCCATATTTTCAGAGAAGTAATTTGTAATTTTTCTGCTATTTTTGTAATTTTATCCACTATTTGATCTCGACAATTTCCCATCTAGAAAAATGTCCATGCTCTTTATCTCTATTTAACATGTCCTTGCCTGCGCAAACAAAAAGTAAAACGAAAGGGACGAACAATTGAAATCTAATTACTTTCTATTGGCGAAAATTATTGAAGAAACTTTCAGAACGAATTGAAATCAGATTTACTTCGTTACATTTAGCTGAAATCAATTTGTAAATGATGTTTTCTAGTTTTACTCGCTGAAATATATTTTCAGATTTAGGTTAATTCTTAATTATCAATTAAAAATATATTTAATCTCTGACGGCATTTAGTCACAAACATTAAATTTTTCAAAGCTTTTACCAACTTTTGAAGTGATATCATGGTGTCGTATCAACATAAATTCATTTCATGAAGTATTTAAAAAATAATCCAGTTAAAAGTAATAGCTACTGACTTTCCCTGTATGGAAATCAGAAGCCATTTTTCTCTTTATTTCGCCTTTTCTTGTGAATGCGAATAGTTTTAACTTAACCAAAAATTTAGATTCCATATCAAAATACTTAAAAACTAATTTTTTAAAATTTGAAAATATTCATAGAAAGATGGGAAATCAAAATATTTCGTAAGTTTTTATAATGCTTTGCCTCTAATGTTTATTTTTATGTGTTAACTCTATAGAAAGAACATTTATAGAAAACATAGTTACAGAAAAGACGAAGACCATTCACTTTTTGTAATTTTTTAATAAATAAATTATTTTGTGGAAAGAAAAAATTTCTCATTTGCAACTTCAAAGGTTTTTGAAGTGCGTATAAAGTAAGAATAGAGAGTTTAAAATCACTCTAAATGTTAAAGAATAAATTCTTACAATTAATTCATAAAGATACTTTAACTTACTAAATAAGTAAATAATGAAAAAATAATGCTTTGAGAATATATGAAATTACCATTCCTGGGTTTTAAATTCGCTTTTTCTTTTAGAACGAAGGCTTTTTGAAGTATATACTTTTAGAAGTTAAAATAAGTTATGCATAAAGCATACCGTACTTCATTTTTTAAATAAAAAATAAAATACAAACCTCAAAAGGAAGTAAAATATCCAGAATCTTAAATCTAAATACGTTTGAAAAATTTTGAATTCACAATTTTGTAAGATCTGAAACAGAGTTACATAAGGAGTTAAAGAAAACATACTGTTCGATTTTATAAATTTAAATTTTTTATCCTAGAAGAGAATCAATATATAATTGGCATTTCAAACATTTCGTTTGAAGAGTTTTTGAATTTTCTAGATTTAAATGCTGGTTTTGCAATAAAATATTTTAATTGACCCAGTTTTATTTTTATAGCCTTTACATCATTTTTTTTTCAGACTGGGAATAATTATATTAAAATATTTCCATTTCAAGTGAAGGGCTTTATACATTTATTTCATATGTATTTTGTAAGATTTCTTAGTACATTAAACTCAAACTTGTTAACTTTTTCTAATTTAAAATGCTTTGCATTAATTTAAAATCAGTTATATCAATTACTGTAATTTTTCCATGAGTTTAAAACTTAACGTAGAATTATTCAATAGTTTTTATTTAAGTTTTATCATAAAGTAAAAGGAAATACATTCTACAAAATTATAAAGAAAAATTACATTTTTTTTCAATTTTTTTTGTGTTTTTATTCATATGTTATCACATTTTTTTATCGAGCCAAATATGTTAGATATCCATTTTTTAATATTTTTTTTGAAAGACACACCATAATTAAAACAACGACAGAAATGCTTCAGGACTTTTTTTCCTTTCTTACCATCAATATCATTGAATATATAATATTAGAATTCAATATTAGAACTCAAATGTGAATTTTCTC
The DNA here is from genome assembly GCA_026543055.1 of Argiope trifasciata. NCBI lineage: Eukaryota > Metazoa > Arthropoda > Arachnida > Araneae > Araneidae > Argiope > Argiope trifasciata. Next base: position 3,164,386 of record JAPMOQ010008526.1, on the reverse strand, counting down.
TTCAATATGGAACACAAGAAAACAATTTTTATATTGGAATTTGATTACAAATCTGTTTTTAAATATATGTTGTATTAAACTGCTGAAACATAATATCATCCAATTAATACTGTTGCACTTTGACATATCTGTATTCATCACATTTTAATTAATCTGAACATATTTTCAAGTCTGTAGGCAAAGCATTGGCATTTTATACGTTTTAATTCAAACATGAAACTTCATTTTCCTGTTTGTAAATATGCTTGAAATACACATTAGTTGTGAATTTATAGATAACATATACGTCCGACATTAAAATAAGGTTGAACCAGAAAGTTTCTTAGTTAGTCAACTAAACACAACTTTGAGCATTGAATCAGAAATAAAATTCAATGGTCTAATTTACATCTTAATGAGATGACATTATATCACTTTTCTTAAGTAAAATAATCACGAAGCAATCACTAAAAGACTAGATCAAAAGGATTTCCCTAATACAAAAAAAAAAAGACCTTTTCAATGTTCACTGTGCAAGGTAGTATTTGTTAGATTCTAATGCCATGAAACATTAAAGAATGTGTACTTTTAGCTTGAAAGATAAAAGAAAACATGGATTTTAAATTCCCATTTGGTTAATATAGGAAAAGGGAAGTTCTACAAAAATTACCGCAAAGTGTATTCACTAATCAGATTGGATGATGTCTGAGCGAGTCTTTGTTGCGAGCTTGTTTACAACTAAGTAAAATAGTTAACTGTTGCACGAAGATGCGCTCATGAAGAAAATTAGCTTTTAGATGAAGCTAATTAAAGAGTGAGGGTACATCAATCGTGAGAAATTTGGGTGTAATCTAAATCCATGAAACAAGATCAAATTTCCTGCGACTAAAAGGTTTCTACACTTTGTAGGGAAAATCCTTTTGGATTGTTTTTAAAATAGTGAAATACGAGCTAAATGTTTAGATTTATATAGCAATTTATTAAATATTTGCTTTTGATACTCTTAATGCATTGTTTGTTTGGGAGGTTGGGTGATATCTTAAAATTGTGTAATGCTAATTGAATGCTTTAGTGTAAATGAAACAATTTATTGATTCCACAATTACTAAATTCAATATACAATTATTGGTGGTATTATGATGGTTTCTTAGTTTTGTAGAGGCTCAACAAACAAAGATTTTCAAAGTTACTGGAAATGATTCTAACAAATAAAGTACAATCTCAGAATATATGTTTATTTGAAAAATAAATGTGTTAGACATTACTTATTTTATTTCGAATGTAGCCATTGAATTGTCTCTTATATTTTAAATAAGAGATGATACAACTTTCAAAATTTGAAATATTAATTTTTTTTCTAGTTTGAAAAGCATATATTTTCAGAGAAACCAGCAAGGTTTGTTGATATAAATATATTCTTAAGATTTCGAAATTTTAATTATGAATGATAATGCTGCACTCAACTTTAACACTGTATTCTAGATTATATCAATCTAATTATGTAAGTGATTTTATCCAATTAGAAAAAAAGTTGTACAAGATCTTAAGTAAAGCTTATTATTGTTGTTATTTATGATTACCAAAATTTGTACCTAATTAACAATAAAACAGTCTTTAAAAGGCGTATTAATTTTTTCCAATATCTGTTAGTTTTGGAGCTATATAGGAGATGATATTTTATTTATTTTAATTGTTTGGTTAATGGTTTTTTCTACCGCAAATTACTAAATAACTTTTCTTTAAAAAAATCGCTAACATTTTAACAAAACTATTGAAAATCAATCAAAACATTTAGATAATGACCTAAATCTAATTACTTAAAAAGTTTTTTTATACCATGTTAACTCATTATTTAAGTGTCAAATATTAAGCATAAATTCAAATCAATTCATGAACAATACTTATTTAATTATAAATATTCGAACTTCCAGCAAATAAAAGCTAAGATTCAGCACTCTAAAATCTTCCAATTCAATGAATATATTTTGGTGCAGAGGACAGGATATTTTTCTTTATTCCATCGATGAATATGTCAGAAAATACTGGTAAACAGTCTGTTGCAGACAGAAGCTTTTCCAGTAATTAGCATGATATAATGTAATTCTAATGTAACTTAAAAAAGAATTTTCGAAGGCAATTTGAATTATTTTTTAACACTTTGTTTAGCTTCTAGATGTTAAATAACAAGGTTTTACGGAAAAAACCCAATTTAAAATTAAACGGTTGAATTCATAACTGTTTTCCTTATTTCCCAAATAGCCCTTTTAAAAGAAGAGATAACCAGCCCCACATGGGCCGCGGTAGCCTGGTTGGTAAAGCGTCTGTCTTGCAATCGAAAGGTCGCGTGTTCTGTCCTCATCACGGCCAAAGACCGCCGTGTTGGCTCATGGCAGTTGGAACGCGTTAAATAGGTCGTGACTGCAAAGCCCTCCAAGTTCCCATACCTCTGGAGGTACTGAATCAGGGGTGAGTCAGTCTCTGATTTGGATCTAAATTCTGACTTGCGGATGGATGTATGAATGAGTTCGGCACACACGGCACAACTCTTTTTAGGGGTTGTATATGTATGAACTATGTATGAATTCATTGTAATTTCTGCAAATACTATCCTTAAAAAATTAAAATGGCTGATATTCAATGATATTTAAAAGGGATCTGGATATATTAAGTAACATTACTAGTCTTGAAATATTGAGAAATAAATGTAAAATTTTTCTTCTACATATAAAATGAAACTGATATATATGCTACAATAACATTTTTTTTACAACATGAAAAAGTATTTAATATTATAATACAAGTAATGAGATTTGATATGTTAATTTATTTCCTTAATAAAAACACAGTGCCCAAAGAAGTGATATTTTAGTAAATAAATTTTGTGAATATTGTCAAATTATTGTTTACATATTAAAAATGTATTATAAAGAAAAAGGAAATGCATACAACAAAATAATCATTTTATTACATATTTAGTCATGCAATAAAAAAATTAACAAGCATTTTGTTTAAAGCTAAAGAAAATTATGCACGACTTTATTTCATTTTAATATTCCTCAAAGAAATCTATAGAAAATAGAAATTAATTTTTCGAAATGTATAATGTATCACTTTCGAAATTAATCCAATCAAACCATCTGAACCTTTAAGAATTTTTTTAAATAACAATAATAAACTATGTTAGAAACCTTGTGTTAATAAATTAATTTATAACTTTAATGCATTTCCTATTTTTATATTGAAGAATAATAAAATTTTGTTGTGCTATACAGTTTTCAATGATTTACTCTCACGTTTTAAGAATAAATTCCTAGTTGATGCATTTTAAGAATAATAATAATGTATTATTATTAAATAACGAATATTACAGTTGATAGTTATGCTTTTGAAATGAATTGTATCTGGCATTTAATTTCCCTAAAAATATAAAGCACCAATAATCTTTTATTTTTTATTTTAATTCAAAAACACATTGTTTTTAGAAATGAATATTTTGCTTATTTTTTCCATGAATTATTTTTCTCAGAATTTAAATGATACAAATTGCAAAGCTTCTTTTATACTGTTCAATACTGAATTCTAATGATGTGCAACATAGCTATTAAATATATTCATTAAAATTTAATGATAAGAATGTAATTCAAAGAGGCCCAAAATTTCGCTTATGACTTATATTTGCTAATGGAATAATTTTTATTAGATGCAAATATAATTGCTTTTAAAAATATAAAATATTAAGAGATGTTTTATTTTACTGAATACACTTGCAGTTTTTGCCGGGGTGGTGTAATTTATTATTATTAATCATTCAATATAAAAAAAACCATTCCTTTTCTGCAACATATAGATTACTTATCATAACTCGTGATAGTTTACTTAAATGAGTAATTGTAGCAATTTCTTTATATAATAAAAATTAAAATGGTAATTTTTTCCAAGAGTTTTTATAAATATATCTTAATTAAAAATATCTAAAATTAACATTAGTTTATTTCACTTTAATTAAATAAATACCAGCCTTGAACATTTTATTGAAATAAAGATATTTTATATTCCATGTCAACTAATCAAAATTAGTTAGGTTATGGGCAAACACATATATGTTATTCGTCATATTGTTGAAAGAAATCACAACCTCACCAGCATGGCCTTCACGGACTTTGCATTCACAATGTAGATTTTGCAATAACACTAACCGTTGCTGAAAGAAACTTAAATAGAATACAGATTGCTTATTGTAGATATATATTACACAATATTCTACTTCAATAAACAAAATTTGATCCACAAGGAAATATTCACCAATCATCGAGACATTCAGAAATTCTAAAAAATAAAATCTCAAAATAAATAAATCATAAAGTTAAAAATAATATTTTTGGGCAATAATTCTGTCATAAGAAAATTTTTAAAACATTAAGTCCTTCTTGAAAGTTGTAAAACTCAATGTGATGTTGAAACGGTATGCAGTATTCCTTTGTTTTCACAGTTTTATCTAATATTTCCTATAAATGCCATGCAATATTAAAAGACATTTTGCTTCTGATGAATGATTGTATAGTATTACTTTTATGAAAAAATTATTCGCGAATACTGTACTATTGAATAACACATTTTTTTTGCTTCACCATACTTACAATCGAATGTACACTGCACCTAAAAATGAAATACTAGTTTCCAGTTTTATGAAATTTAATATGGTTCTGAAAAAATTGTAAATTGTTTATGCTGGCTTTTAGATTTTTGAAAGAGAGATTATACTTAGTTAAAAAAAAGTTTAGCATTTCATTTGAGATATGAAATGATTTATTTTCCATTTAAGTGATAGTTCTTATTTATTTGATTTTATCTCTTTAGTAAAAATATTTATTAAAAGTTTGAGTGATAAAATTTAATTTCATGGTAAGTTTTAAAACACCAAATTAACCATCATTGAGAAAGTTTTATAATGTAGGAAGATAACTGTTGAAAATGAATCTTAAAGCTTCTGGACATCTATTGTAAATAGAATTAATCTGTCTTTTTTGCCTTTGATGAAAATTAAATTCATTAATTCATTAATGAAAATATGTGAAATTAATCGCTTTTAAAATTCTTTACCAAACTAGATCTCAAATATAAGTCGCACTTTATTGATTTTGCTTGCTCAGAAGATCATAATCTTAATCCTTCTTTGTATGATGATGGAAATTTCCATCATAACATTTATTGAACAAAAAATTGTTTCAAAACAGGTATATTGAAATTTGGTCGTTACTGGCTTCTTTTTTCTACAATCAATGCATAATAAGGAAAGTAGCTGTCAAAAACAATATAACAATTATTATAGTGGGTTTGCACTCATCATTCCTTAGTTTCTTGCAGTTAGAAAAAAAAAAACTTGAAATTCCATTAATATTTTTAAACCTAATCTGAGATTCATTTTTCTAATGAAAGCGATAATGAGCAGAGGTATTTAGAGGAGAGGGACACTGAGAAATTTTGTTCTGAACTTAACATGTAAATTTGCATGATGATAGATATTTCTATAAAAAAAAAACATCATAAATTTATACCAGGATTTTTCAAGCATTTTTTCTTTCCTCTACAGCATCAATTATATCACCCTGATTTTTTTCACATACAAAAAAAAAAAAAAAAAAAAATCATGAAAAGAAGTTTTAACTCCCATAAACAAATTGTGAGTGTTTTTTACACTGCGTAGCATCATGTCGATATTTGCAAAAATTTGCGTTTGAATAAACTGTTTTTATTAAACAATTTCGTATACTTCAATGTTCTATTTGAATTTGATTGCTATGATTAATATTTTAAAAGATTTAAATAGGGAAATTTTTACTAAAACTTATTAAAATGTTAACTAATCACGAATCAAGGACTCAAACAATTTACAAACTGAGGCACACAGTGTTTCCATGCGGTTTCCCTCTCAAGTACAGACTACATCCGACTCTACTTGATACGAGTCTTTAAGTGAGAGCCAGTAATCAAGTAGATTTGCAAAGAACATCTTGTTTGCTGAAATTGTTTTTTCCATAACTGCTGATTTGGAAATAAATCTATCCACTTTATGCAATATATATAATTTGCAGAAAACTTTTGTTTTGCAATTTGAAAAGATTTCAGATTTCTATAATTACCAATATGATTTAAAAATTTTTAACTTATGGAAAAATAGATTTAAAAAAATAAACCCTCATTAGCGGACTTTCATGCACCATTTAAAAGAGTTAAATTTTTCAATTTTTTAAGCCCTAGAAAAGGACAGATATTAACGACAAAATAGCAAGGGTTAATTTATCAAGCTCTTCTTAATAGACATCTTTCTGCTAATTTTCCAGAAATGTTGAACAAGAAAACAGTCGTTAAGTGGAGCCCTGTATCATTGCCTGCGAGCTACATTATTGCATTTGTTTTATAATTTGAAAAGATTAAAGATTTCTACAGTTACCATCATGATTCTTTTAAAAGTATTAAATTATGGAAAATACGATTTAAATATATGAACCCATATTAGAGCATTTTCATGCGCCGTTTTCATGAGTTAAATCATTCAATTTTTTAAGACCGAGAAAAAGACAGGCATGCAGGACAAAATAGCAAATGGTTAATTTATTAAACTCTTCTTATTAGACACCTTTCTGTAAATTTACCGAAAATGTTGAACAAGAAAACAGTCGTTAAATGGTGCCCTATATCATT
>JAPMOQ010008526.1:3132070-3157695 GCA_026543055.1 Argiope trifasciata | reverse complement strand
ATTGTCTGAGCTCTGTATCATTGCCTGAGCCCTATATCATTGCATTTGTTTTGCAATTTGAAAAGATTTCATATTTCTATAATTACCATTATCATATTAAAAAGTATGTGGTATGAAAAAATATTAACTTATGAAAAAATACGATTTAAACAAAGAAACCCTCATTAGAGCCCTTTCATGCGCCATATTCATGAGTTAAACCATTCAATTATTAAAGCCCGAGAAACAGACAGTTATACAGGACAAAATAGCAAGTGGTTAATTTATGAAACTCTTCTTATTACACACCTTTTTGTAAATTTACCGAACATGTTGAAGAAGAAAACAGTCGTTAAGTGGAGCCCTGTATCATTGCCTGAGCCCTATATAATTGCATTTGTTTTGCAATTTGGAAAAAAATTTCAGATTTCTCTAGTTACCATCATGATTTTTTTTTTAAATATTAAATTATGGAAAAATACGATTTAAACAAAGAAACCCTCATTAGAGCCCTTTCATGCGCCGTATTCATGAGTTAAACCATTCAATTTTTTAAGACCGAGAAAAAGACAGTAATGCAGGACAAAATAGCAAGTGGTTAATTTATTAAACTCTTCTTATTAGACACCTTTGTGTAAATTTACCGAACATGTTGAACAAGCAAACAGTCCTGTATCATTGCCTGGGAGGAAGTAATACGAAATGGATTTTTCCTCCAGCTTACGCGATTAAGGAAAGCCCACTTCTCTCCTTTAAAATTGCTTGGAGACGCCTGGAACCTAATTAAGCCTCATAGCCAAAGAAAAGATTTATGGCTCTGAGCTGTGCAAACTTCGGATATACCGAAGATTCTCTTTCGATATTAAGTCGTTCTGAAAAGTGAAGGAATAACATTCAAGTCTAAAGACATTTTCTTGGTCTTGCCAAAGAGAAAAAAAAGTTATGCTTAAGCCCTTTTAAAAAAGGAAAAGAATATCATTCAAGAATAAAAAATATTTATGTTATATAATATTTATTATCTTGTGTGAGGATAAAAAGCGCTTTCAATTGTTGCATATTAGAATGAAAGAACAGAGTTTAGAATCATTTTGTTGATAAACAAATTCTGATCTTAAGCTCTGTTTACTTTTGTCATGATCATATTTTTTTCTTTACTTTTGTTATGGTGGCGGTAAGCCTAATTCTGGCAGTTTGCCAGCAAGTAATATATTCGTCGATAGGGAACAATGCATGAGTAATGAATTTAATCCATATTGTTATAAAAAATAAACATTACTCATAATAAAGGATCAACAATTACAATTAAAGTAAAACACATCCACTTTGTATGAGTAGGGCTGGAAAAGTGAGGTATTTTTAATGGAATAAAGGGGGTGTTACTATACAATGAAACAGTAAGTTGGGGATGGTACAAACATTAAAACAATAATAAATTACTAGCATTTATAAATGATCTTTTTGAAACTCAACAATTTAAGTCTTGACATTTGCATCAAAAATAAGGCAAATATGGTGTGGAGGTCTATGAAAAATTTCTGACAACCAACGCGTACTTCCAATCCGATATGTTTTGAAGAAAGGTACAATTTCACGATCAATCCAAAATATTCATACCATGACAAGTTCTAAAAAGTATTGCTGCCAATATCGTAATAGGTTTGAGTTTGTTAATATCGCGGGTTTGTTTACTTGTATGGTGATCACTATGGTGTATGGTGTTACAGCGTTGAAAGTTCGCGAGGGATTGTTGAAAACGGTGTTTTCATTTAAATTAAAAGTTTAAAAATTACGTATATAATACTGTTGTAGCTATCTCCATCTCGATCAATAAATAAAAGGGGCTTGACCGGACTTGATTTGCTATTTTGTTTTATTTTTGGCATACAATGTAAATAAATTATTTTTACGTCAGCTGTGCTTTTTTGTTATTAAATTGTATTTAAGTTATATACTTTTCGTATATGCTTATACTTTTAAATGTATCCTTTTTAGGTAAGGTTTATTTTTTTTTGTTTTTACTTGGCAATTTTTCGTACATATACATCAAAATTTCCATGCGAACAGAGTCGCGGGTAATAGCTAGTTGATTACATATGTGAAGAAACAAATCAAGTGAAATCGCAAGTCAAAGTAATCTTTCAGAAACATTATCCGGTTACATTTACTAAAATAACTAATTATTTGATATCAGTTTTGACTGCTAATTAATTTCAAAACAGAAACAAGATTATACATCCTTATTCCGAATGAAATATTATTTTTTTTTTAAAAAAGAGTTGTTTGAAAGGAGAAAAGAAAGTTTTCCTTCATCACGGTCTTTTGAGAGTAGTCGTTTGAAGCTGTACCATGATTGGGGTGCTATGCATATCAATGTTGAGTTCTCTTTATTGATGAAATTGACTTGGATAGTGAGTGATTCTGCTAACATTAAAAGATATATCTCGTGCCCCAAATTTTTAAAAAATTGAGAAGGACCTTGACAAAAAAACCTGTGAAATCATGGTTTAGGTGGTGATAATTTGAAGCTGTACCTTTTCTTGGCCTTTGCACATTTATCAATTTTAACTATAAATCTCAAATATGAAGAAATGAGATTATAAATTTCATTTCAAATTGATTAAGGAGTGCCATTATTGATTCCTTCTGACCGACAATAACTGTTTTATGCCACAGTCCCCAAGTCAATGAACGAAAAACCATTGTGAGACCGAATCATGAGAATGACTTGATTTTTATATCTAGTCAAATAACTGCGTGATGCTCTAGAATGTGAAAGATATTCTTATTACTTTACAGGAATTAAAGGTGGTGTAAAAAGTGAATTTCAAAATATTTTGTACGATTTTCATACATAAGATGAAAAAATGCCTTCAGGATTTGCATTTATGTCTCGGCTGACTACACATCTTATTATTTTTATTTGTGTCTCCAAAAATATTGAAGAATTAAGGATTCCCTGATCAAATCAGTATCGCATAATCCTAAGCAATAATCTAAGCCTAGTAAATATATATATATAATTGGGTGCTATTATCTAATTTTCTTTTTTTTGTTTGCTTGTAAGTTAAATTTTTTTCACTTTTTAAAAATACTTTTTTTACTTGCTCTATTTATGAAATAATTATTTGAATTCTGAAATATTCTAAAATATTAATTTTGGGACATGATACTTTCGAAAGAGAAACATTTGTTCCTAATTCTTTTACAAGTAATTGCAAAAAAATCCTCTATATCTGGTTCAATTTTTAACCAATCAAAATTCTAATTAATATTGAAACAACATTTGAGTTCGTTATGGTTCTAAGAAGACATGAAAGATTTTCTTGGCATAAATCATTCTTTTTTTTTGTCTTTTTTTAATATAATTCATCAAGGAGAAATATAATGTTTTTCATGCTTGAAAAATTGTCTTAAACTGCTAATATTATTTTCCTATTGCTCCAAGGAGTAAACAATGTTTTAAAGACAACTTCTTTTATGAATTTTATTCATTATAAGTTTAAATATATATTTACTTAAATATTCATAGATATTTTTTTACTTTAATATATGAAATGTAATTAGGATAGTTAATTAAAAACTTTACTTCTACTCTTTTACTTTTCCAAAATTTAATATTTGTTTCCATATTTTTTAAGTAAAACATGCATTAAATAATGTATAATTAAAATACTTAATATATTTTGTTGTGCACGTTTAATAAATTTGAAAAAAAAACTATCGATTTGTTTTTCTTAATTGTATCTGTTTTCATTTTTTTATATTAAACTATTGAAGCAGAAGTGAGAAATATTAATAAAATGAATCTTTTATTTGAATTAAACAATGAGAAATTAAATATTCATTAAAAGTATGGTTTGTAGTCATTCCAGAAATTTTCACTTTCTGCTTTGTTTTTTCCGTGAAGAAATATTTTTAAATTTATGTAAATTTTGATATACATGCATATATATAGAGAGAAAGAGTGAGAGTTTTTCCATGATTTCTTTTCTAACGGGAAAATTGATTTAATTGATTGCTCACATACTTTACTACTGATTAGTTGTTCATTTAGAATTCTTAATACAGGGTGGTGAAAAAAAACTTGTTCTAGTAAATTAAAATACAACTTTTATAGTATTTTGAATGAAATTTCCTCGGAATTAGGTCAGTGGCTCACATCCAATTAAAAAAAGATTTGATCATTCCTGAAATGTAAATATATGAAAGCAATACAGAAAATGCAAAAGAACATTTTAACCTGAAGATTGATACAGTAGTTTGATCTGAAGAAAAAGTTTCATACTAATAAACAGTCTTCTTTCATGCTGGAAACAAAGAAATATTTTCTATAAATTTTGACAAATATTCTTAGAAAACTATCCCTTCACCTTTACGGTAAATAGAGAGCTTACATATTAAACATAGGTGGGGTGAATACTAATTTTTTGTTTCAGAAAATACGAGTAGCATCATGGGGAAAAATACATGGAAAATATTTATAATTGTCAAGTAAGACAGTTGGACAACTCGTAAGTTGTAATATCTAAGCGATTTCATGAGTATCTGTGGTTACGGCTTTCCTATGCCGTTTGAAATATTATTTTTTATTTTCTTAAAATAGTACTAAAAATTTGTATAAGGCACCATAGACATTCGTGATGCAAAAAGACATCAAAGCGTTCTACATTGCTGAACCTTGGATCTAAAGCAACTGAATTCAGAAATAAACGTCGTTTGAATAGTAAACAGTTTTTCAAAATTTTTGGTTAACAATTAAATGAAATGCTAATATTTATATTCGATAATTTCTGTCAAAAAGAGAAATTCGTGGCAGTTACCTTGATACAAAAATTTATATTCAATCCCTCTATATTATAGAAAAGCTTCGTTTTAAATTTTTGTGAAGGTTGACAGCATAAAAGAATTTGAATAATTGAATGAATGAATGAATAAAACAAGTAGCAAATTCATTCATTTATTCAAAATGAGTTCACGGATATGCTTGGTAAGTCCTAAGGTTTATTGGGTCAAATAGTTGTCACTGCATTTCGAAGCCAATATACAGAGGCTAACACAATAGTTGTTCTTTGAAAATCAGAACAATTAACTTTAAAATGTTTTTCTAGTATTTAAGAACAATATATTATTTCTCCATCTGAGACCTTCTATTGATAAGCATCATAATAACGATACTGGGTGATAAAAAATTCACTTAAAGGATATTTATCTTTATGGTAGAACCAATCTTCTAAAACTAAGACTTGTGAAACGCGCCTTAATAATTACGTAGATGTAGTCAAAAACTCCCTTTTTTACAAATGCAAAGTTTGGCTTTGGAAAGATTTATATTTATTGCCATATTAGTACATCTGGATAAACCTCGTAAATGAAACTTTGCCAATTTTATAATAATTATGAAAATTACTTAAATCAATTTAATGATCACATGATCAATGACGATTCATACATATTGCCTTGAGATTCTTTTCATAATTTTGAATTTATGCAACTTCAGAATTCCGTTAAAGTATATGAAATGTAAAAATAAAAATATAAAGTATTTCTTGTTCGAAAATATAAGAACTTTATCCTCTAACACCGAATCTTGATATTTTGCTACCGTTCTGGTTTTATAATCACTGAATGCTTTAAAAAGTAATAAATATTTATTAAGAAACAGAGCACAGCCAGTCTATCGGCTGTTTGTTTGAAATATTTTCATACAAATAGAACATACTTTCTTCTAACACACGCCAACGAATTCCATCGGGGTTCAAACAAAAATGATAATGTTTACCTAACACGAATTCTCAGAAACTTTCTAGAAAATAATAGATATAAATGTGACGCAAAAAACATTGAAAGCTAAGACACATAAATGTGGTACAGCAAGCAATGCAATTCAAGAATTTCCTGTTCTTGCAAGTAAAGCATAAGTAAGCTTTGATACAATCTGAAATGGTTCTGGAAAGAAAACAAGAGAATTGTACAGGCAAAGAGGAGAATGGAATCTAGACTTCCATCAATTCATATTTTGTTTCGTTTCTGCATTTGCAAAGTGGCACGATGAATGCGTTTCTTTTTTGCAAGTGATATCATTCATCAAGTTTATATTTGCCATAAATTCAATAAAAGAATACACTAGTATCTGAAGTACACAAATATCGAGGAATAATAGAGGCGTTTTAAAAGGAGAGCAATATTTTACTGTGAGTGGGGTTGATGTGCAGTAACGAAGCAAGTTGCTCAACGGGTATAGAAAGCTTACAAACTTTCTGTGAACAGACTGACTAAAGAAAGGAAGATTCCTTATAGCCTAATCTTTTTAAATCCTAGAAACTTTTTAAACATGTAATAATTCTTTCCAGTGTCAAATCGTATAATTTAAATTGAAATATTTCAGTTTCCGTATTGGAGCATGCCATGAAATAGGTAATAGGTCTAGAATACAATCAAATATCTTTCTGCAGTGGACGCGTTAGGTGTTCCAGTAGCTGGATTTGGAATTCATATCTATTACATTATTTAAAACTCGTATAAAGCGTTAGTAAGCATATAAGTATGATCATTTCCGTTAATTTAACTCAAGTTTAAAATAATTTATATGATATTTGGGGCTATATAGAAATAGTTTTCTTGCGAAACCGGGTAATTTATCTGAAATTTGTTTTTTGACTTCTACAAAATAAAAAAAATCAAATAGTATTACTATTTATATTTGTAATATATTGCTTATCTTTTATGACCAAATAGTTCATATTCAATATTAATTTCGTGCTTGAACTTTGCTACTCTATATGCACATTATTTTTTTTTCAACAACAAATATTTTAAGACAGAAGGAAATGTGTAAATATTTAACCTAATGCTATCAGTCTACTGGAAATTTAATGTATCTCGTTTCTTCCTTTTTGCAATTAAAGAAAGGTTACAAATAAAAAAGAGATTTTTAAAAGTTTTTTCATACAAAAAAAAAGAAGGGGGGGGTATTTTCAAGTATGGGTAAAAAAAGATTGAGTTTATTGATGATTAAAGATGAACTTATGGACAGAGGATTTTTTAGATCTTGTCTTCTTTTATGGTGGATAAAATGGGAACGCTCTTTCCAGTTTCCTCGTTAAAATATGATCGGTAAGAGCGATTTCCACTAATTACAGCTCAAAATATTATATAAAAGTCTTCGAACTCTTAACGACTGATTTTTGAATTATGCTAGCAGAAACTTCAGAACCGAAAAGCGGTTCTGAAATTTTCATTTACATTGTGATTGTTGAAGATTAAAGCTCAACGTTCTTAATATTCAAGATTTTATTAGAAAAAAAATCGACTTATTCATGAATTTCAATCTACTTGAACAAGAACAAGACGATGAAACAGATTCACTGAGGAATAATTTCTGCCATATAATTTTTTAGTTATTTTAATTTAAAATGGCACTGTAACCAAAGAAACGGATTTTGTTTTGTATTTTACTTCATGGATTTTCTGCCTTCGCCCGATACCATGATTCCAAAATATATTACTTTACATTAACATTCGGAAAAAATTTCATTCAATCATAGAAAAGGAAATGACTTTTATTTGTTTTTTAATCCCATGAAACAAAATATATATTTCAAATTGATTTTATAATGGAATTTTAGATTGAATTTGGCATTTTATGCTCATGTTCTTTTACAAACTCTTTACAAATATTCTTATTTCGAATATATGATATATATTATATGAATTTTAATTTCACACTCATATGTATATTCTTTTGGAAATCGAAATAAAACTTAAGAGAAAACGCATGCACACATCAAACACTAAAACTTCATTAAATGCCAAAGAAATGAACATCATTATCATCTGATGACAAAAGTAACATACGTTTGATGAAACTAAATTAAATATTTAAATATTAATTGTAAATCTGAACTATAAACCAAGTTCCATATTTTGAATATGAAACATGTAGATATCAGTGGAGTTTTTACAACCTAATTCAGCAAAGAATTTGTTATTTTCCATAAAAAAATCCACTTCAAGTATTCTTTCCAAGATATAATGATTCAGGAGAAGTGAAAATTTATCATAATACGCAAGTATATGCTTCTACTGAGGTGGATTAAGGAAAACAAAAGCTTTGCTAATTATTAATTCTGCTATATAGTTTTTAAAATAAATGTTACGTAGTGGTTCCTTTAACTGATGTGTAACCATGGTATAAAAATTGAAAACTTATTTTGTATTCGATTATTATAGAAGATCCGATTTCAAAGCTTTTTTCTTCGCTTTCTAAAGACGAACTCTTGAAATTTATTCAATATCTCACAGTCTGAGGAGTGATTTTAGATTGATTTGATTTTGGTAGAAGAATATTCAATTAATATTAAATAACATATTTCATTGAATATTATATTATATATTAATTTTATATTATATTACATATGCATTTAATATTAAATTATATATTAATTTAACATTATATTACATATTCATTTAATATTATATCATAGATTAATTTAATATTATATTATATACTTATTTAATATTTTATTATATATTCATTTAATATATCATCTATTATTATTATATAGCAAATCAAGCGATGATATTAAATCTTGAGATTTTATTGAAAATAAATCGCAAGAATAATTTAATTTATAACAAATATTGATTGAGAATGGCTTATTTAGAAATAAAAATAAATAAAATTTCTAAATTTCTTAATTTATATTACTAAAATCGAAAGCAATTTTTAAAACTAAGATTAAACTTTTAGATGCATTAAAAATATGCATCTAAATAGTTTGGAATTTGAGTCAGATTTATATCCATATAATTTCGGTGAAGTTTTAATCAATTGCACTCGTCTTATTTATATTTATTTTTAATAATTAAAATGATTATTATTAACAAAATGGTAATAAAATATTTCTTAAAAGGTTTCCTTTTTAAAGCAATTTTTTAAAAATTATTATAGATATTATGAAACAATACAGTCATTTAACTAATAATTTAAAAATCAGACTCTTTTGATTCTAAACAGAAATTTAATTCAAATTAATCTATCTCCTTGTAAAAAGTTTTAAATTATACTAATATATATATTTTATGGAAGACATCAATATTATGATTTTTTAAAATCCTTCGCGAATCAAGAAAATAATAAAAAAGTATTAAAAATAATAAAAACCAAAAAAAACAAAAACATGAAACAAATGAAGTTAAATTCGATCCTAATGAATACATGTTGAAATAATGTAACAAAGGCTATTCAAAGTTATTAATGATATACACTGATGAAAAAAATCCCAACACCAAGAAACAATTATTGTACAGTAATGAAATTTTAGGAATGAATTTGTCTAGGTAACATATTTAATTGATTAAAGTTTCAAGATCATAGGTAGAGCCTTTGGCAAGAAGAGCCATTTCAAATGTGAAATGTTGGTACATTAGTAACCGGTGTAACCGCCAGAATTTTGAATGCAAGCATGCAAACGTGCATGCATTGTGTCGTACAGGTGTCGGATATCAGTTTGTGGGATGGAGTTCCATGCCTGTTGCACTTGGGCGGTTAATGCAGGGACAGTTAATGCTGGTTGTGGATGACGCTGGAGTTGTCGTCCAATGATGTCCCATACGTGCTCGATTGGAGAAAGATCTGGTGATCTAGCAGGCCAACGCAGCATGTCGACACTCTGTAGAGTATTTTGGGTTACAACAGCGGTATGAGGGCGAGCGTTATCCTGTTGGAAAACTTGAATTCTGTTCATGAATGGCAGCACAACAGGTTGTATCACTAGACTGACGTACAAATTTTCAGTCAGGGTGCATGGGATAACCACGAGAGTGCTCCTGCTGTCATACGAAATTGCTCCCCAAACCATAACTCCAGGAGTAGGCCCTGTGTGTTTAGGCCGAGGCAGGTCACTAGCAGTCGTTCACCTGGCCTCCTTCTAACTAACAAACGGCTATCACTGCGACCAAGGCAGAACCGGCTTTCATCAGAAAACACCACAGATATCCACTCCGTCCTCCAATGAGCTCTAGCTTGACACCACTCACGTCGCAAACGGCAGTGGTTTGGAGTCAGTGGAATGCACTGTACAGGGCGTCTGGCTCGGAGCTGTCCTTGAAGTAACCGATTTGTAACAGTTCGTTGTGTCACTGTGGTGCCAACTGCAGCTCGAATTTCAGCTGCAGGAGCAGTGCGATTAGCCACAGCCATACGCCGAATACGACGCTCTTCCCTCTCAGTAATACCACGTGGCCACCCGTAACCTGGTCTTCTTGAGGCAGTACCTTCCCTTGACCCCTGCCGCCAATACTCATGCACAGTGGATACATTCCTGCCAAGTCTTTCAGCAATATCGCGGAAAGAAAACCCACCTTCTCGTAACCCTACAACACGACCTCGTTCAAACTCAGTGAGCTGTTGATAATGGCTTCTTCGTCTTCTCAGAGGCATCCTAGACTAACATCAACCCACTACGTCAAATCTCAACTGTAAATAACGATCACGAACCTTACATCGCTTATTTAAAGCAAACCTCATTTGCATGTTCATAGTGTCGCTACTAGCGCCACACTTACACGCGTAGCTCGAAATTTGAATCGATGTCATCTTTAAGATGTATAAACATGCCTACTAAATTTCGTTTATCTAGCACAGCTCCTTCCTAGTGTTGGGATTTTTTTCCATCAGTGTATTTTTGTTTTCTTTCATACGAAATACTCCAACCGCATTTCAAAGTAACTCTTCTAAACTGAAAGATAAAACATTTTTCATATCACTCAGCACAAATATGGTAAGGAAAACCAAGAAAGAGGGCCAAATTATTCTAATTGCATGTTTCTGAATTTTATTGCAATTATTTTTTTTCATCTATAGAATCTATTTCTTTATAGAATTTTTTCTATTGGCTATAACCGCAATAATATAACCAATAGAAAATATAAGGGATGCACCCAATCGGTTGGATATAGAGTCGTATGTCTAGGATATACCACAGCAATCATTACTAGATTCTTTGAATATCCGAGCACATGAACGGCTAGTGTTGTATAAATTGTTGATGGGAGTCTGCAGACTAATATTTTATGATTATCCTTTAGATATTACATGAAGAATAGCCTAGCTTTTTCTTTTGATATGCATTCCTTCATCATCATCTTCTTAGGGTTGAGGAATTCTTAAGAAAAGCTAAGAGAAAAAAATCATATCTTGTAGAATTACAATGATTGAATTTTGTTTATCTTAAGAAAATGATTTGTACTCGGAGTGTTCAGTGTCTGAACAAATGTGACAATTATAATGATCTTTTGGAGGGTTGAATATAATTCAGAATTTTATATTCGACAGTAAGAAACTGAAATAAGAGAGTGAATTATGATTTCTAATCTGGACCATTTTTATATTACAAAAGAATAAGATTACTTTTTCTTTCTGCAATGGCATTTTAGATTTGTTTGCTTATAATTATATTGCCTCATTAATCAGTTTTTTTTGCAACATTTTTGTTACGTATTTTAATATATAGATATATATGTGAATAAGAAGAAAAAAAGCAATTTCAAAATTAAATAAATGCAAGATTGAACGGATGATTCATTCATATTTCGTTCTTTCTTCTTGTGAATGATGGGTCAATATTATATGTAATAAACTATAATTTTTCCCTAAGTTACATATCATTGGACATTTTAAAAAAACTTATCAGAAAAATATTTTTTATTAACGTCACATAAAATATTTTAATATATATAATCCAATTAAAAATACGTGATTATCATTTAATAATAAATGACATTCGGACATTAATAGTTAACAAAATTTGTGAGGACCCCGATTGTCTAACCGTTTATTACAAGACCAGCGAACCTTGCCAAAGCAAAAGTCATCCACGACCTTTACCCAGTGTTATGAAATTTTGAGATTTTTCCCAAAATTGCTTTTTTATAGCTTAAAAACGAAATGTTACTACAAATAAAACATAAAACTTGTAAAAACTTAAACTCTACTCAAAGCATCATTTAAGTTACAGGAATTAACAAATCTATGCTTAGCTGTTGAAAAATTTCTAAAAACTATTCAATTAAAATCAAAAAGCTCTTGCAAATGACATTAACTAGAACAAACAAATTCCCACATGACGAAAATGTAGCTGCATCCTAGAGATTTCAGTTCTTTTCTCACACTTAAGTTCGAGTCTTTTGAGAGGTAAACATTTGCAAAGGTACGAGAAAGCGGTTCCACTGGAGCAGGCACGCATAAAATTCGGCAAACTAGTAAAGCCTATATCGCTCAGGGAAAAAAAAGGAGCAGACAGAAAAAAACGTAGTAGTCATGCAACTTGTAGAAAGAAAGTAACCTCTTTCAGAGACAGTGTCTTTTAGAAAGCAAAGGATGTCCCGAGGGGCATTGAGGTTTCGTATTGCTCTACGCTTCACTAGCCTCGCCACTTCTACCTTTTTATTCCTTTTCTGCTGTTACGTTCTCCCCTGAGATTTCGTCCGTGGAACGAATCAGCTCTCAAGAAAAAGAACGCTTTCCTCTCTTTAGAAAGTTGCCGAATTTTGAAAACGAGTTCGCTGAGAGATGGGAAAAAATTCATTTCTTTGAATTTTCACTTGTTTATGTATAAATTATTTCAATCAATAACTAACCACTTGAAGTGTCCAATTATGTTAGGTGGGAATTTAGAATTAATTTAATTTAAATTATAATTTATTTTACAAAAAAAAATTCCACAGTTCCTTCAACAAATTGAGGAACAAACTGTAAAAAATTTTTTTAATTATGAATTTCTAATTATTCTTCCCTGAAACTATGTAAAAATTTTCTTTACAAGATAAAGTTTTCTTAAAATGCATTTTATTTAGATATTATTTCATTTATTTTTTCTATTATATTCTGAGAATATACACCTCAGCCTTTATAAATTTCTCACTTATAAACCATATAAAACATAGCTTCATTACTCTGTGATATATCAAGTACTCAATAAATAGAGACATTTTGTCATTTATTTCGAATAAACCAGCTAAAAAGGTAGAAAAAAACGGCATTTTACTCCTTTTTGCTTTCATCGTACATTTATTGATTTTTCTCTCCAGTGTAGAGACGAATCCATCGACTTCAAATGGAAGTGAAACGCTGAAACTAAGCAGTCTAAAGCACTTCGGATTGTTTTAACCAATAAGGTTAATGGAGCTCTTCACAGTGAGCCCCTGAACAGTCGTTCAATTGCGATATACGAGCAGATGTAATGGCAAAAGGTGATAAAACTGCAAACTACGCACACATCCAGGCACATTCCAGCGACGATGATCACCGCAAGTACGCCTTCCTTTCACCTTGGCTCTTCATCCTCTTATTTATACGCAGAATTGATATGTAATTATAGAAGCTCATTTTTTCTACGAATACCTGATCTTCTTTCTGAAGAAATAAAATTGTAAATCTAGTTTAAGCTCAAAATCCTTAATCAAAAGAGAGATTTTTCAAATAATTATTTAAGTCTAGTAAAGTATATATATATTATGAATAAAAATTCTTTCAGTCTTTAAGATAGTTGAAACTATTTCATGACGTACACATTTTTAAATGAATATAGTATATGGTGTGAAAGCATAATCAGTAGACCTCAGTTAGATAACGACAACGTTTAATTGAACACGGTTTTGGAGTTTTTGGATTTTATTGGCACAGGGGCCTTGGAGTTGACTATGCTGCTTCAAACTGTATTTGTTTTAGGTTTAAAAGATATAACTTCAATTATAAAATGCATTGTAAGAATATTTTTAAAATAGCAAGAAGCGAATTTAATTGTTTTAGGTTTAAGATATATCACTTCTGTTATAAAATGCAATGTAAAAACATTTTAAAAATATGAAGAAGCGACTTAATTATGGGGATAAAAACCTATCGATTTGAAAGAAAGCAAAAATATTGTGGTGTTTTATCAAACAAATGAGAAAATGTGAAGTTGTTATAATGGTATAAATTTTGATTACTAAAATTAAGACATTCAATGAGAATATGGTAAACAATCATGATAAAATTGCGTTGAGGGCCCATTGTTGCTACTTCTCCAAAAAGCAGATGGCGGTGAGTGAATCTATAGTAACTCAAGCGCAAACGGGTTCAGATTTGTGTTTGCTTATATCTGAACACGGTGACACTAATATAAAGAGAGGAAGAAAGCACAATCGACAAATACATACAGCTAAATGAACACAGGAAACACACAGCTGCACACTACAGCAAATAGTAGCTTACAAATCGTAAATGGTATTAATAATAGTCACAGCGCACAAATCGGCCAGACAGACTTCAGCAGGAGAGGGAATCTTCGTAAATTAACTCTACGCTCACTTGAGTCTCTTCAAATTGAAATTATCCACTGTCCCATCTCATTGGTTGCATCCAGCTATCGATGTACTGTACGACTGGCTCCTCAGAGGACTCAATGCTGCTTCCACAATAAACGCAAGACCTAGCACACAGCTCAGTTCAACACTAGTTTCCACATGACGCTGATATTTACTCGGACTATTGGTTCGCTATCTCCCGACGACTCATTACTTGTTTACGACTCCAATTCCGATTCCATTCAATTCTAGATCCGGTTTATGGTTGATTAATCTTTCTGATTCCAATTCCTTGCAGTTTGAAATTGCAGTCCTGATAAAGTTCCCGGGTCGCAGACCCAGAAAGCTCGTGACCAATCAGGTCTATCTCAGCTTTCTTTTTGATGGACCCATAAAATTGTCGAAGTTTCCAGTATTATCTTTCTTGTCGCCAAGTTCTAAGGTCACTGACGTGACACAGGATCAACTCCCCAAAGACTGTTTGTAAAACAATCTGTCTTAGGATGACACTAAGCAAAATTACAAGTTTGCAGCAAAATATTTCATAATAAAACAAGATATTTCTATTTCATAAAAAACAATGAAGATTTTAAAGATAATAAAATAGAAATATCCTTCTAAATTGTGAAAGTATCCACAATTGAGATAGATGATCAAGATTCATTTATCAAAAGAAGGATTTTTGAAGCAATTATTCTGGACTAGTAAAGTATGTATCCATTATGAATAAAAAGATTTAAACCATTCAAGGTTTTTGTAGTTATTTTATGGTATGCAGACTTTGAATGAACCTATTTAAAAGTCGAGGAAGATTATTTTATTTCTTAAAAGGTAATAAAGATTTTAGTATTAATACAATCAAAATGTATTTCTCAATTATTAATATGCATAACAGAAATTTGGCGTATAAGCTTCCGATATTCTTTTCGTTGGAGTAAAAAACAAATTCTTCAAAGAAAGAAACGGATTTCGACTGACTTAAAAATCAAATTATCATTACACATTAATATATATTTCTATTTCAAAAGGAAATCCCTTTTATTTTGTGATTTTGAGATTCCATTTTTGTGTCTAATTAAAAAGGAAATTTATTTAAAAGGAACTTGAAATATGAAAAGCGAGAACTTTCCTTTATGTATAGCTATTTAAATATCTTTGAATTTTATTTATTTTATATTTTCAAGGCAAAATGCTTGCGAATAAGTGAAACTTCTTCCTAAGTTCAAATTCCAGTAAAGTCTTTCACGTGATCTTTGAAAAGAGTCATCATTAGTGAGTATAAAAGAAAAAAAGACCTCTTATATAGGAGTTATAAATGAAATGAATGATTATTTGAAAAAAATATCGTTTAAAATATCTTGCTGTTTTCCAGAAAGCTTGTTCAAACTGATGGTTAAATTTCATAGTAATATAATTTCATTGGAAGAACGTCCCATCATTGATCAAAATTCGAGAAAAATAAAACAGATATTGAACAAATCTACAAAAACCACTCCACAAAAAATGTTAATATTGCCATTGATTTGCAAAACAATACGTATTTTAAAGATAATTGAGAAATTCTGAAATATTAAATTGAGCAAAAAATGAATTTATAGAGAAGTATTAAAACAATTTATAAGTAATGTCTTTCTGGAAAATATTCGATCTCTTTCAAATGTACTAATTCATTCATATGATACATCTGATATATATGTTTTTTATATATAAGCAAATCTACAGCTTTGTTTCCACTCAACAAAGTAGCGAATTTTTATAAAATTGAAAATAAATTATTATTTCAATAAAGATAGATAAAGTAAGAATAAAGATTAGAAAGTTTTGCTATATTTGATAGAGTATGATTACAGAATATCAGAAATATTTTACTAAGTAATGAAGAGAGTTGCGTCAGTTAAGATAGTTACGTTGATGGAATCTAATCATCTATCGGCTCGATAACGTCTTACTTCCGGTCTATTTTTGATAAGATTCTCCAATGAATGGATGATAATGCATATAATATAGAATATAGTGACTGACATTATTTATTACACATTATATTTAGCATATGAATACCAGTAGATGCTTGTATCTGAGCTCATAAATAAAAAAGATTTTATG
The DNA here is from genome assembly GCA_026543055.1 of Argiope trifasciata. Classification (NCBI taxonomy): domain Eukaryota; kingdom Metazoa; phylum Arthropoda; class Arachnida; order Araneae; family Araneidae; genus Argiope; species Argiope trifasciata. Next base: position 3,141,267 of record JAPMOQ010008526.1, on the reverse strand, counting down.
ATGATTGTTGAGGATTTCATCATAATGTGAATAGTGCGAAAAATGGAATAAGTCATCCTACTAATAAAGACAATTTGTGAGATCTAGTGTGTCAAGGATTTTTTTGCTATCAGCCCAACCCTTCCAAATTGTGAGAATATATCATTTAGTAAACTAAAAGCTTTAAAAACAATGTATGCGCGAAGATGTTTTCCTTTATGAAAAGTATTTACTTAAGCGAGTATATGAAAATCTAATGAGAAAAAATTATTATCTTCATGGAGTTGCTTTTGCAATCTTATTATATTTTTATATATTTCATTTGATTCTAAGGTAAGTGTATTCGGGGACATAATTTAGAGTTTTATGCTGATAGCCATTGAAAGCTAAGCCGGTTTAAAGCTACTTCAAAACATTTTACAAGAGCATATTACAAAATATATCTGCATAAAATTCAGAGAAATTAAACATAAACTAAGACCAATATTATAGAAATTTAAAACAACAATTAACTTTTATTCCTCATTTAAAAGAATCCTAAATTTTAATCAAAAACTTTCACTAATTGACTGATACAATTGATATTGGTTTTAAATCTTGTTAAAATAGAGAAATTAAAATAAGGCATTTCATTAATAAAAGACATTATTTCGGTTGTTTATTATTTTATATCTCATTGCAAATGATTACAGTTGTTATATTTATATCTGTCTGACAAATATGCAATATTAGTTATAATAGCTATCCAAAGCTATTCACATAAAATATATAATATTAATGTAAATAGCTTTTTACAAATAATTAAACCTTCAATACAATTGCAAATTTCAATTTCTTAACTCAAAAATAGGGCGAAACAATCCGAGAGAAATTTTTTGAAATAATTAGAAAGATATATTTTTAAAGCTAACAATCAAAGGGAGATAAATACAATGTAAATGTGATTATAAATCTTTTAATGATATTCAAGTAAAATGAGGAACGGACATTTTACAAATGAGCATGATCATGTAGATTAATAATGTCATTACTTGTGCTTATTCTGAAGTACTAAAAGTAGATTAACAGGTGATTTTTTTTCATGTATGGACCTCTAAAATAAAGAAAGTAGGATGAACTCTTGAATAGTACCTAACGCATAATCGTGTTAAACGGGCGAACAGAGTCATATTAGTAGATTAAGAATCTGATAGTAAGCATCAGGATGAGATTCAATTCAATATTAGTTATAAAAAAATTACAAAATAGGCTATTTTAATGTAGGAGCAAATGTAGCTGTAAAAAAGGAGCTTGAAATCGTCTGACATATTAATACATAGGTAATTAAAACGAGTATATCTGTCTTCATTCCAGTTCATCTTCCCAAAACTAATCTTGTGTTTCAAAATGTCTCTAATTTAACCACTTCACTTTGAACATGTTCCTTTCTCAAAAATGGTATAGAGAGTGAAAATTTTTCGAAAAAGCTTATGTGTTAAAAAAATATTAAATATAACTAACTGCATATTTTAGAAATTAAACAACTTGTTTGAAAAAGACACTAAATAATAATATTTTGTAATGAAAAAAAATGCATGATTTTCTGAATCCAACACTATTTAAAATAAGAGAGGCAGACAAAGCATTTTTAATAATATTTCGAAATCTATCGTTACAAGTTTTTCTTTCAATATCATATTTTTGTTCTCTTTTAAATGGTGTTGAAACTGTTTCGCATTTTAATGCTCTTATTTATTCTTTCTAGACATGTTGAAAATTTAGAATGCGATAAGATTTCCCTTTTCCAACTTGAATCTGAAAATCCTGTTTCCAGTATTTACCATCGCTTTTGTATCGAAACGGAATTTTGAGCCTTTTTTTAAAATTTTGAAATCCATTCAATGAGTATAATATTCTTCTTGGCTTTTATTTGATGACTTTTGACATTTCTATATGGTTGGGCACAAATGTATACGAATTCTCTTTAAAAAGATTATTGATAGAAAGTTGCTATGAAAACATTATAAAGATACAATTGGAAAGTACACTTTGAATGAAATTAAATAAAAAATTCATCAGAAGCCGTCGAAAGGGGAAAATGAAAGAAAATTATGTTCGTGAAAGTTCCAGAAATTATTTTATACAATTTATGCGGGTTTCATGCGAAAATTGGTATATCATTTCCTACAGGTATGTTACATTTTAGCGGAATTTTACTTTCAATTTCATATTTTTGTTCGATTATAAAAATTGTGTTGAAACTCTTTCGCATTTTAATGCTCTTATTTATTCTTTCTTGATTTCTGGAAAATTTAGAATGCGATAAAATTGCAAGTTTCCAACATGAATCTGAAAATTATTTTTCCAATTTGCTTTTCTATCGAATTGAATTGAAATGGAATTTTGAGTATTTTTTATAAATTTTATACCAACTTTAGAATAAACGTTTATTATTTTAGTTATATATACATAATTTCAGATCGGAAAATTGGTATAATTTTTTTTATTTCTGTTTCATACGTGAACATTCTTTAAAGGAAAATTAATTTTTCCCTTTATAGATAAAATTAGAAGATATCGAGAGACTTATATTACTTTTTTGGTATCTAAAAAATAAAATAGCAGCAATTATACTAAATGTATTTCAACAGAATTCATATAAATCCACAAACTTTACCAACACTTTTAAAACAAATTCAAATGTTAAAGATTTTTCAGCAGGATACCAAAACATAATAAATATTTGCACTTAAAACTAAATTTTTTTTAAATTTTTTATTCAGAGAATTTTTATCAATTATATTAATAAACATTAAAACAGAAAAGTAATGTTTCTAAATTAAAAGTCTCAGTAATAACATTAATTTTCTCTTTAGCTGAAAAATACTTTCATCAGAAAAATTTGATTCAAATGCAAAAAGGAAATGGGAAAATGACTTGAATGAATCCATTGAAGTGAAATCCATTTTCTTCTGGTTTCAATTGTCATCGATATTCTATTAAATGTTTCAAATGTTTCACACGAATGAAAAGGTTAAAAGGAAATATTAATAAATGTCAAAAAAGAAATTTTGCTAAATATAACAAGGGAAATAAAGTTTTGGCGCCAAAATGATTTAAATATTTAATAAAATATTCCTTTTTAAAGTAAGTTGATAGATATCAGTATTATAATATAATAGTGGAAATATAGAGTTTTCATGAGATATTCTAGGGTTCTAACCTTTTTATAAATTTTTTTAGGCTTCTCCATCACATCCATTTTTAAGAGGAAAAATTCACGTCATGAAATAATCCACAATAATGGATACAATTATGGATAACATCGCAATTCCCTCTCTATCACAGAACAAGAATCAATGATTCTTCTCAACCCTCAAGGTCATCAGAACTCGTTTTGATCGGGAAGAATCTTCTGGTCATCAATCTTGGTTGGAGAAGCACCTATGAAGTGTCAAGAGTGATGCTCCTAGTTCTGACTGAGCGCGTTATATCAATGTAAAAGACGTGACGACTGGCGTATGGGATTCAGCAACATTCTTGATCGACTATGAGTGTGAAGGGATATTTTGTTTTGGAAATGATGAAAGGGGAAATCTGTTAACTGATGGATAAAGGAAAGCGGATGATTGTAGAAATTAGACAAAACAAAGAAAGCAAACGCTTGTTACTTACATAACAGAAAATAGTTTTTTTTTTCATCTGTAATGAGAGAGATATGCATGAAAATTTTACAGGCAGTTTAATAGCCCACATATAGTGTGCCATATTGTATGACACTGATCAATATTTTCAATATTACCCATTACTGTGAATTCTTGCTTAATATCATATGTTATCGAACGATATTCAACAGTATTTTGCAATAAGCCTATTCAGGTACACTAGTACAAAAATATTGCACAATATTGTGAAATAGTGCTGACTATCATATAATATCAAGCAACGTTTTACAATATTGAGCAACAAGCCTGCCAGGGTTTCCTAATAGTATACAAATATTGTGCAATATTGTATGGCATTGACCAATATTCATAACATTGCGTGACATTGATCAATATGCGCAATATTGTACAATACTATATTACCTTGAACAATACTCGCAATATTGTGGAATATTGATTTATATAATATAGAACAATAGAATAGAATTTTGTGCAATAGGCTGTGTTAACTGGATAGTGATAAAATCTTTTCCCAATGTGATAAATAAAGGCACTGAGTGAAAATCTTAAAATTATCAACGTAACTTGAGATAAAAGAATTTTTTCCCCTTATGCTTAAAGTTTAACTCATAGTGGAGACGGTAGTCAAAATGACTTCTCGTTGTTGATTAAAATGTGTATATAGTATTGCAAAAAAGTTTGAAGTGTATTTATTTTATGTTTTTCTAAAATGTCTAAAATTTGGAAAATAATAAATAAAAATTAATTAAGTTAATAATAATAAAAATTAATTAAATTTTAAATTTCGTTTTACAATTAATAGCAATAAAAGTGAAGCATTTAGAATCTATTAGAATCCACAAATATATATTTTAGCAAACATTGATATTATTTATATCTGTTTTCAAGTTTTACGTCTTTGGCATAAATTCAAGAATAGAAATACAGTTTTATTTAAAATTTTTCTGATGATTAGCTAAGGGATATATGTTCCTAAAGTCTAAAAAAATGTTTTATTTTTCCCAACGTATTAAATAACGAGTGCATTAAAGTTGAATTTAGAGTTAAATAAATTTTATTGAATATTTCCTTTAATAATGCTGCATTAAATTAACACAATAGTTTAATAACCACACTTGTATCCCCCACTTAACATAAATTTAAGTTTGATTCATATTTTTTTCTCCAAACTAATTAAAAGGTATCCATTCAATAAAATTGAGCCATTAAATGCTGCTGCGCAGTCTAAAGTGCGTAATATTTTATCACCAACGTAAGAAAATTAACATGCCATGTATTTACTAATTTTACACATGCATAAAAATAATGAAAAATTCTTATGTTGCATGACAAGAAACATATTAAAAAAAGAGTAACAGTAAAAAATGCACTTAATAGCTCCTTTCAAAGAAATTGAAAAAAAAAATGTTTTGTACTATTAGTTTAAATGCAAAATAAAAAAAAGAATAAAAATTAAAGCCTTTAAAGCACTAAGAATGTTTCAGGTCCTTAAGAAAAAGTTAATTTTTTTCTCAATTTGATGAAATTTCATTAAAGTCTGATTTTCAAACGAGTAGCCGCAGTTTAATGAGATCATAATTTTCAATTATTTTCTTCTAAGTTGCGTCGTTAATCAAACACGCTGTTAGTTTATAGTTGCCTCCCACATTTTAAAAACTCTTGATTAAAGCAAGTGAAAAATCGTTTTAAGGTCAACTATCTCGTGTCTAGGCACGATTTGTAAAGTTTAAAGCAAATTTGTCAGGTTTTGACTTGTAATTCCCCGATTTTTTGCAAATCTTGTTTATCAATTCTTTATTTTAAACGGAATACATAGGTATTTGCAAAAATGTTGAAATGCTTTTTTACAACTTGTAAAAACACAATTTTAATTCTATTTTAAATATTTCTGTAGGTTTGAAATTCATTTCAGTCTTTAAATTTTCAAAGAACGTTTTTTTTTCTTCTTTTTATTACAGATTACTATTTGTGACAGCATAATGTGGTTAATTATCTTAATTCAGTGATAAGCGAGTGTATCTGGATATTTAATGTCATAGTTAAAAAAATGAACAGAATTGTAAAAAAAAACCATTGCCTTTTAATAAGATGTTTGAATTTCAATACCTTTACCGAAACTCAAATAATGAAAAAGTTTTTAGATTATGCTAATAAATGCATAAAATATTTTTATGAGAAAAGCATACTACGCTGAAATGGTGAATTGGAAGCTATAAATCTTTTGTAAGCATCTTTTAAAAATGCAACGAGTCTAATTACTTAACAAAGGCTTTTTTTTATGTTTTACAATCTTATTGTTCAACTTTCTTAAGAAAGTTCTTGAAATCGAATAATTATTCGTTTTTTAATCAATTTATATTATGAAAATAATAATAAAACAAGATCTGAAAAATTATACTTGAATCTAATGAAATTCAGCAATTCTTTTAATATTAATTTGTAAATTAAAATGAAAATGAAATTTAAATAAAACTTTTCTCCCGAAAACCCTTGTAAATAGCTTACGGATAAAATAACATATCAACATTTCCAGAAAAAATGATTACTTAGATATCATAAAAGTCACAATCTAGCTATTATCAAAGACATCTTCAGTACTTAAAATTAAAATCTTGGAACCGTTTAGTTGCTAAGAAAATAATTTGAGATTCGATATCAGATTGAATAATTTAGGATTAATTAATGATCACTTTTTGTTCATACTTGATGGGCACCTTGCATGTTCTGTCTTCATTGAAGAAAGTTGATCTTCATGTAAATGAGTTTTAAGTTTACTTCCTGATAGGATTGGATGATATTCTACTTACAATTTTATAATGAAGATATTTGAAATTTCCTGAACACGGTTAATTCCCCATGAAGAACAGTTGGAAATTACAAGATGAATTAGCTTTACGTTGCTAAGAAATTGAGAATTTAAATTACTTAGAAGAACTAAAATCTCTTGCTGAAGATATTTTCAATTATCTCTTCGACCACTCATATAAATAAATACCCAATTCGAATATTAGCATCCAACTTGAAATGAACAATTAAATTGCTTGAATAAATAATACATTAACATTGCTTTATTATATTATCTCTTTAAATATTTTACAATATTGCGAATATTGTTTAATATCATACAACACTGCACAATATATCTATACTAGTATTGAACTTCATTAGTTGAGGAATAATGAGTTATCACATTGAAATTTTTTAAGAAAAAAATAAAAACAAGTATCATAGTATCAAAACCAAGCCAATGCTTTACACCCATCGTCATATTCCTTCGAAATCGAAACCATCATTGTAATTACAGAAAGTTCTTTAAATTCTTTCATAGTAAATTTTATGGCAAGTAGTAATTTAAATTAAAGTAGCAACTAAGTGAATCTTATAAAATGCTTCATGTAAGTATAGTTCTAATTTATGCGAGATAAAAATTTAAGATTATGATTTTTTAAAATTTCTATCAGTAATTAATGAAAAAATGGTTTGTAATTTTAAGGATAAGCATTTACTTTTAAATATTTTTACCAATAATTCACATAATTATGCTTCACAAAATATAATTTTTATAAAATTCCATTAATCGCAATTAGGTTAGTAATATTGTGACTCTATAATTTTGGTGATTTAATGATAAAATTTGAAGTAATTAAATATTGTTTCTTAATTTTATTACTTCCGGATAAAAATAATAGAACCTTTATCCCCATATTTAAGTAAAATTTTATAAATTCGATACATAATATAAAAGATTTCAGTAATAAAGAGAAATAATAATCTAAAAGGTTCAATAAATTCACCGATTTATTTTTATTGGAAATGATTCATCTAATATTCCTGATTTAAAATTTCGAATAACGAAAATTCTATTTTATAACCTGATGCAAAGTGGTGAATGCTCCTGAATTCCTTTATTGAAGGATTTTCGCAATTAATCAACTTTCATATTTAACTAATTGCTCAGTCTCACGACGAACAATGATCAGCAACTTTTGAGATTATTACTGCTCTTAAAAAGCAATGAAATCGAGCCCATTCAAGCACTATTTCAGTTTTCGAAGATTGAAAGAAATACAAGTAGACAAAAACAAAGAAATGAATGATTAATTAACTAAATTCTTGTTATTAGACGCCCTTTTGAGAATAAAAAAAAGTTTAAAAGGAAGACAAGCATTAAACGTTGCCCTCTTTCACTTCCTGAAGAAAGCATTATTAACAAGATTTTTCACACAATGTGGACGATTAACGGAAGGGTGGGGGGCACTTTTCTCTTTTAAAATTGATAGATTGCCTAGAGATGCCTGAAACCTAATTAAGCGGCTATCCCCCCCTTTTTTTCGCAAAGAAAAGATTTATGATTCTGCTGCGATGAGTAAACGTCGGATGAGACTTAAATGCAGAGCCCTGTTTTCGATATTAAGCCATTTTGGAAAGAGAAAGAATCATGTCCCGGACTGGAAAGCCTTTTGATTTTATCAAAAAGAAGCTGATACTGCACTCTTTCCATAATAAAATTTAAAACAGGCTTTTCAAATTGTTTCCCAAACACCAAAATATTGACATTTAGGTTTATTGAAAATGGGATATTATTTCTGTTCTTTATATGGAGGATGAAGATTCTTCGTTTGAGAGAACAAATGAGCAATTAGGGCACACTCTCATTTACGTGATAAAATAGGGATAAATAAGCTGTTTATTTTAGGATTTGAGAAGAGTCAATTTCTAAGAATCAATTTTTACAAAATATTTGTAGAATAACCTTTCAATTTTTCAAGTGGTGATAGAAGAGAATTTATTGGCATTATATAAACAGTTTTTATTTTGTTTCCTTTCATTGTTAAACATTAACTGGAGAGGTGGGGGCTACAAGACCGCATTTTTTAAAATTCAAATTAAATTTTCTAATGAAACTATTAGTATGCAAATCTGCCAATATATTGTGGAGATATTTTTATTGATATATAAATACGGTTTAAAAATTATTCAAAATGTATTATAATTGATAAAAAAGTAATTGCATTCGTACATACATTCCCCTCCAATTACATGTTACAACAAATAAAACTTACTTTTGAAATTATATTTATTTTTCCTGTATACAAAGATATACATAAACAATATTATTAAAAATTCAACAGTTGTTGGAATTTTTTAAAAAAAATGTCGAAAACTGACCCTTTTTTAGTAGGCATTATTTCGACGAGTTTTTCTTCAGATTAAATACTGGTACAAAAATCAACCTCTGAATTCTGTAGAAATTTCTATAATATATTACAGAAATTTTTCAAAATGCACTGACACCAGAAAAATTAATTATGCTTGAATATGCATTTTAGAATTGATTCCGAACTATCATCGATGAAATCTTCTGTACAATTGTCCCCATCACGCCTGTCTTATAACTGCTGTTTAGATCTACTATTATTATAAAATTAATTGATTTTATTTTTTCTATAAATTTCTTTTAAAATGTCACTGAACTTTATAGTGTTTCTTTGAATTCAGATGGAATTATGAGCAATTGAATATTAAAACCATGTTCTTACAATAAGGTTAAAA